>JAODLD010000070.1:3922746-3943412 GCA_026781065.1 Mormyrops boulengeri | reverse complement strand
CCCAGCGATAGCCCACGTCTCTCCTTTAGCTCGCTAATCCTCTGGCTGCATAGCAACACGGCGGTTAATGAGCTTCAGCATCATCACCAAAGCACTCCGCCTTGTCCCTCTGCCTGGCCGCACCGCCCTTTCTCTGCTGTCTGCCATTTTTTATTTTTTTTTTGCCAAGGTCAAAGTTCACAGGCTGCAGCAGCCGGGGCCCTCCTTCATACCGCTGCCGTGGCTTTCACCGTGCTTGATGAACTCCTCCTCCTCCTCCTCCATGTGTACATATGCCCTCTATCCCCTACTCTGTCCTGTCTCCTCCCCTCGCTCCTCTGCCAACTCGTCCTTTTTCACTCCCTCCCCCCCTTCATTCTCAATCCTTTTGGCACCGCTTTCCATTCCCACAGCTTCCCCAAGCCTCCCCCCATCTCTCTCTTTCACCCTCCCCCCCGAAATCCAGACATAGACTCCCATAGCACGGCCATGTCACATGACCCACGCACCCACTTGGGCCAATCCCGTGTCTAGTGCATTGGCTCTCTCTCCGCAAGCCCCGCCCCCTGGCAACCCCACATGGAAATCCCAGACGCCAGATCCTCCCTGACCCTCCACCAGCATTTGCCGCCACGCACTAGAACAGCTCATATCTGTAGGACCTGGGATCATGCTTGAGGAGAGCACGGGTATGCAATAAACAAGAGTAAATGCACGCCGAAAACAGCCTCGTTGCCCGCCCTCCTGCCTCACGCGGCGGCGTCCATGTGGCAAGTCAGCAGCCACGCCCCCCCCCGGCTGTCGTACCCCCGCCCCGGCAAGTGGGCCAACACCCATGAGGTGTGTCACGCGTCACTCCACAGGTTACTGTCATAACGCAAAACAGGCACTGTTCTGGACGCAGTTGGCGTCACACGTGTTCAGCAGTGTGTGTTGCCCTCGGAATGACCTCACCGCTGCAGTGACCTGCCCTGTTTGGATTGATCATCGCATTGTAATACCTGTGTTGGCTTGCTAGCTGATCACTTCAGAAGCAGGATTCACACGTCACCATAACTGATGGCTCCCGTGGGAAGACTGTGGAGAAATCCAGCTCTGGGGGGGTCTGACCATCTCCCCAGACCTTTATCCCACCCCAAGAAAGTAGCGCCAAGCCCAAGGCCAGGCGGGCAGTAGCATGACTGTGTCAGACGTTATAGATGATCCTGTCTTTGGATTCACTTGCCAAGCACAAAGGAGCATGGGTAATTTCCTATGGAAATGAGCAATGTGTCAGGCGTGTATGTCCTTCCTAAATAACTACCTCGTTAAATGGCACCTTTGCATGCCATTGATTGGCTGTTTGATCGATGGCATTCTTTTCTGGTGTTTATTATGCTGATGTTTGGGGAGTGTTATGATAGCGCCCCCCCCCCGCCCAAAGCAATACTGTCGGGCTGCGTCAGATCCACGATGTGCCTTTCAGACACCCTCTGTAATCAAGCGGTAGTGTAGTGCTGTCATTGCAGAGTGGCACCTCTCTCTCTCTCTCTCTCTCTTTCACCCACTCTCTGTCAGTCTCACTCACTTTCCTCAAGTTCCTGTCTCAGCCCCCCAGGGCGTGACCTCCATTATTTTTCGTGGATTCAAAGGCCCTTGTGCCCCTCTGCCAGCAAGTGACACCTGGTGGTCAGACATGGAAATGACATGCTGTTTATATGTTTCGGTGGCGGAATCCTGGGGCTGGAGGACAGCATTTTTTAATGTTGTGTTTTTTTTAAAGGGGGGGGGGGTTGCTTTATTTTCAAGCAGTTACCATATGCTCCCCCCTGCCCTGTAAGTTAAGTGGCTATGCAAGCTGACAGTGTAATAAATTAATATCAGCTTTGATCATTTGCGGGTTACATCACTCAACAGGGGGCGACACTCCGTAATCACGGGTGGCTCCGGCCACAAGGTCAAGGTGTTGAGCTCCTAAACACGCTCCTCACACATGGCAACATACTGGCATGGATGTGGTCACGTGTGCCACACAGGCAGACATGTGTGCAGCTGGCTACCTGCACACAGAGGCACTGTGGAGCTGTTGCACACACACCCACTCCCATGTGAATGTCATACATATATCTGCACACGCAAGGACACAACACGCCTCGCACACAGTCACCGACAGGGGCATATCTATGTGCCGACCGGCAGCACGTGACTGCGTTTGCGTTTTTTTCCCGCAATTCCCAGCATTCTAGTTTTCTCAGCATTCCCAGTGTTCCCAGTGTTCCCAGCATTCCCAGTGTTCCCAGAAGGTGTCAACTGGGACGGCTGTATCTCAGCCCCCTTCACGTTTGGGGGTTTTGGCAGAGACACACACACACACACACACACATGCACAGGATGCCCGTCCAGGTGAAGCTGCAGGAAGCCCCCAGCTCCGCCATGACCTCGCCGTCACTTTGGCACCACAAAGAGGCCATTTTGCGAGCTGGAGTCGGCCGGCAGGAAGTGGGGGAGGGATCGCTTCGTGTTGGCCGCCGGCCACCACCCCCTCGCGCCGCGTCGATCCCGCCGCCGGCCCCGTGAGGCCCCACCCCCGTCCCCCCCCCTCCCCGGAGCCCCGCGCAGCGCTGGCAGCGCGTGGGCGCAGGCGGCACACAGACTGCCGCACAGATGGGCGGCAGGCTGCGCGGGGCCTCTCCACACACCTGCTCTCGCACCCCGTCCATCGAGCCGCCCCGTGCTGCCACGACTGCCTGCTTGGCACGCAGCACACATACACACGCACACACACAGACACACACACAGGGGCGCAGTGCATGCTGACTGTGCAGGTCCCCACAGGCAGGTCAGCCACATTCCTGCCGCCGTCCCTGTAACAGAGAGCAAACAAAGGACCCCTCTGTTCCCGCATGGACAGACGAATGTAACCCCCGGTAACCTGCCACTGTGTCTTAATCATTTGTTTATCTCAAACCGTTTCTTGAATAGCTACTTTACTTAACCCCGGCAAGCCGCCCCAGCCATCCTTGAGACCCGGGGGGATTTCAGAGTGTGCCACGCGCCCCCCCCCCCCCCCGGGGGGCCCGGGGGCGCGGCCAAGGCAGACGGAGATCGTCGATAATATTGAAATACTATTATCAGGATGGCGTCCTTCAAAGAGCATCATCATCGGCGGCTAAGGACTTTGGTTTTCCTGCCCCATCGCTGAAGCGCCACGACGCCGACCGGGGGGAGTGACGGGCTCCCCGTTACCATCGCCAGGGAAACGGGGGAGCCGGAGGTGGCGGCAGGGAGCACAATCAAAATCCAAAAATACCGCTCCCTCTCGCCCAATACTTATCGACCGGCTGCGCGGTCGCGTCTGCGGCATTTACGCATTTAATACATACGGGGTACATTGATACTAAATCAATTAGCTGCAGCTGTCACAGAGGCCGGGTTGGGGGGGGCTTGAGCAACGACAGAGGCCCCATCACCACCTTCATTGGATTTATCACCCAAAATAAACTAAAACAAATGAGATCGATCTGAGGGTCAGACTCCAGTTTCCGTGGCGATCTCAGCCTCTCTATTTCCCGTCCTGCTCCCACCCCTATGCTGATTACATTATCTGCTAATTTCTTTCTGTACATGTTGCGTTAGATTAAAAACCTTATCGGAAAGAGCGCTGTTTTGCAGCGTTTGTTGTTGACTTACTACCGGCAGCGATAAGCCGCAGGTGTCGGTGTCACGCGAACGGACATGGGCACCGCCTGACGCTTTGGCACTCAGAGTGCAGACTCCGCCTCCTACTCAGGCGTTATGCCGTGCTGGATGTCACAGCCTTCTCCTTATGATGGTGCAGGGAGACAAAGGAAGTCTCCAGAAGTTCTCCAGAAGGGTTCCATGACCAAACCTGTAACTTTTTACCGGCGAGTCTTTAACCTCTGTCCTGTATTTTCCTAGAAGTAAAGAGCAAAACTGAAAATGCGGAGACTGCCCAAAAGGGGGCATTATTCAACCATCCATCCATCTTTTCATTCATTCATTTTTCCATACTGCCAAAATTGTGTGGAGCTTGGAATCTATTCCAGAAAACACCAGGCGTAAAGCAGTGGACACCCTGGACAGGGCATGATCCATTGTACTTAGTGTAATAAAAAAATGAAGAGACCACAGCATATTTTTCGTTTCACTCATTTCTCGATTTACGGTTGTGCGTCTGTGAATAATTTATCTGTTTTTTGCAAAATGCAGCCTGGTTCTTCCCTGTTTCTCATTAATGAAGGACTTCTTCCTTGCTTTATGGGACTTCAGTCCTGCTTCTATGTACCTGATGCGAACTGTCCTAGCAGTGCACTTCAGACCTGCACTTCATGTTTCCCATTCCTTTTGAAGGTCACTTGATGTCATGATTCATGAGAAACTGTCAGATAAGTTACCGGTCATCTCTGCCATTAGAATGTCACTTCCGCCTTTTACCTGGCTGGTTTCTGATCATTTCCAGTGTCTCCTGTTTCACCTTATTCTTATGTACTTCTGTCTTAGAAACTTTGAGCCTGGGAACAGCCTGACTCACAATGTAGCCTTCTGTCTGCAGAACCAGGATTAAACCAGGATTTAAAAATGTAGATTTGTTTAAAAATATAGAGTGGTCTGTATATAATAAAATACAGAAATAAATATCAAACCTCACAGCACCAAAATGCCACATGAGAAACCCACGCATCACTCACATTTGCAGGAATTTACACACTATCAGGTAGCTTAATGCTTTAGGTGCTGGATTTCAACTGAAAGAGGGCTGCCCTGCTTCAGTAAATATATCCAGTCGTACAAACTGACAAGGTTTAAAATTGAGACTTACATTAACTGTCCCGGTTAAGAAAGCCCGCTCCTTAAAGTATGTTAAATGTAATGCATTCCTGCTTTAGCATGTCAGTGTTACTTCCTGTCACAAATTCCAAGTTTGTGCACATCTCTTATTTCCCACAACATCTTTTATGCTGAATTCAGTATCCAGGGCTCTGGAGAAAACTTGTAATCTGCAGATGAAACTGTAAACCAGCTTGTTACATTTTGTGATTCTATGATCTAAATATCCCTTTGCACATTGATGCATTTTCAACAATTTCTAAGGTCCAGAAAAATTATACAACTAATATAAAATTTTAGGGGGTAAGACCAAATCAGGATTCTGTGTATTCTCAGGGCACAAACACAACTTTGAGGAATTGTCATGTAGTCTCCACTTCAGCTACTTCATAACCAACCCCTGGAGACAAGTCTACACCTCAATTTCCTCACAACTCACCACCAACTCCTGCAGGAGTCTCCACCTCAGTTACCTCTGAACTTCATCACCAACCTTTGACTCATTTATCTGTGCTGGATAAAGTTAGCTATGAAAAACACTAAATTGTTGCCAGACTGGCTCGAGCTGAGGCAAAGCGGTGTTGTGTAAATATCTTTTTTCCCTGTTTGACACAGAAATCCGGGGGAGGGAAATGAGAATAACAGAAAAAACAGATAAGAAAAAACTGATATTCTACTACAAGCTACAAAACCGGAATCAATCCAGCCTCCTACTTCAGTACCCAGAATGAATCTTGAGCACTAGCTTCAGCCTCCTGAATTGATCCTAACAGGCAGAATTCCCCACTGATGCTAAACTCATGCTCTTTAGAAATAAACATGTCTATTGCTTTCTCCCCTGGATGCTCCAGGAAGTCTTACCTGTGCCATCCTTGCTACCGTTCTGGTGTGTCCGAAGCTCCTCAGACTTGTAGAAGTCAATGCTGGCGTAAGTGTTGAGGCTTATTCCGGCGCTGCTTCCTCCTCCTACACACCCACCGAGTCCACCACCCAGGACGGAGGCGAAGAGGCGCCCTGGAAGAGGCTGGTTAGGAGATGAACCTTCAAGTGCAGAATGAGGACTCTCCTTATTGACAAGGTCCAGGTCGATGTAGTTGAGGCCCTGCTCCATGGAAGAAGGCTGGGCGGCAGGCCTGGGGTTGACATATGGAGAGGCCGTAGCATTGGCCCACAGTATGCCATCCATCGCTTGCCTCCGAGTCACTGCTTGGCCATGCTTTGGAAACAGCGAAGGAGGAGACGTGGAGGAGGAAGAGGAGGAGAGTGCGAGGAAAGTCTCTGAGCAGTGGCGTCGCCGAGCCTGGGAGTTCGACCGCACTGTTTTGTGGCCTTGCTCTGGGCCAGTGTTGACCTCCGTTGGCAGGTAGTCTATCCCCAACTCCATGGAAGATGTATGACCAACGGGAGCCTTGGGAGGCCCTGGATTGGCACACTCAGATGGCACAGCGGCACCAAAAGTGAAGCCCATCTCAGTGTAGTCACAAGATGACGCCATCTCTGGTGTGATGGCCACAGGTACGCCATTCTTTCCTTGGCCAGAATCCGGCAACTCGCCCTCCCGAGGACCCACCTGGCGCTCGCGGCGAGCCTTTGGGGCGACAGCAAGTTGGCTGGGAGGGCTCTTGCCAGAACGGAAGCCAAGGGGCATCAGAGAATGAGGCGAAGAAGCAGGAGAAGTACCCAGTTCCATGTTGACATACTCAGAGGCAGCTAGTGGGGCCAGGGGAGCAGACACACTACGGGGGAGTGTCAATGAGCCAGCCAGACAGGCAGCAGGCCGCCGGAAGTGTCCAGGGGTGTTGTGCAATGGTCCACGTGCCAGTCCCCCTTGTGCCCCTGCCATGTTTCCCTTGAACTCAATGCTGACATACTCCCCAGGACTCTGATTTGCAGGAAGGAGAGGGTGTTCTCGTACCCGAGGGAGGGTGCTGGCTTTGGAGACATGGACAAAGAGGCTGGATGGTCGGCCTCTTATTGGCTGCAAGTTGCATGGCTTCTGCCCCACTGGCACACGCCTATGCTGCAGTGTTCCATCCTTAAAGCTCTCGCTAAGGTTTCCAAAAGATCCCAGTCTTCCTTTTCCCGTTATGGCTTCAACGAGTTGAGCATGCCTCTCTTCAAGGCTTTCGCTGCTGGCGGAGCTGGAGGAGTACGAGGAGGAAGAGAGGGACAGGTGGTGGCCTTCCTTAGGGCCTGTGGAAGCTTCCGGTCTGCTCGGGTGGTCGGTCCCCTTGCTCCGGCACTCCGGGTCATCGTTCCCACGACATCCTGGCCTTGTACCTTGCCCAAGCTCATCCTGGAAAGGGGTAGATAGTGTGTGTTTGTAAGATCGAGGCAGGGAGCAGTAGGAAAAGACCATCTTCGGAGGCGGATGCTGCAGGTGCTGCCCATGGTACTGTGGGGGTGTGCTGCTGGCAGAGCGAGGGCTGATGGGAGACATGTTCATGTAGTCACTTCCCGCTCTACCATCCATCGATCTCCTGCTTCCCCAGCCGCTGCCTAACAAACCCATCCCATGCTGGTCTGGGGAGCAGCTGCTATTTGGGGACATCACCATGTACCCCTCAGAGCCTGAGGGCCGGATGTGACGAGGAGGGGACACGCTGTTGTTGGGGGTCATGGCCATGTACTCTTCACTGCCGGCAGCCTTTGGGGCTGAGACCGCGGGTGAAAGGGAAAGTGACAGGGAAACGGGAGGAGACGTCACACCTGGCAACATGGTCATATACCCATTATCCACCGTCCGTCCTCCTCCCACTCCACCCTGGCCCTCATCCTTAGCCGTAACCTCCCCTGCTATGTCCAGATACCCTCCACTGCCGGTAGCACCAGTGGCAGAGTCTCTACATGAAGTGAAGGACTCCCTGCTGTGACTACGGGACATGACGGCATAGTCCTCGGCCTTGCCATCTTCGTCCCCGGCCTCGCTGGACAAGGGCCGCTCCAGAGCCGAAGGCGGCAGAGAAGCCCTCTTGCTATGTAGCCGGCGCTCCGCTTCGCATTCCCGGCTGGAGGAGCGCCGCAGCAGCCTGCGCGAGGGGCCAACGACCCGCTGGCCCATTGCGATGTAGTTTGACGGCTCCTCCAATGGGGAGTGGCAGCCCAGACCTCCAGCTGAAGCCCCCGGGAGGTCTGGAGTGAGCAAGGAGTTCTCGCCAGGGCTGCAGCCACCCTCATCTGATGAGCCATAGTCACTAGGCGAACCAGAAACCCCCTGAGGAACAAAGCGGCTATAGGCATAGATCCCTGCCACTCCTAACCCTGCCCCAGTTATCCCACATTCGGACCCATGGCCTGAGCTGGAGGACAGGCTTGGTGCCGGGGAGGTGACAGGGTTTGAGGAGTAACAAGCTAAACTCAGTGGGATTTTGGCCGGAGTAGGGGCACGAGACTTCAGCCTCATGTTCGGAGTGGTGGAGCAGGAGCCGCTCAGGCTGTACCCAGACCCCAACCCTCCCGCTGATGCCCCGCCCTCCTCCGTCCCAGCCCCAATGCTTGCTGTGCGTGCTCTGGGGAAACTGTGGCGAGAAGTGGGGGAAGTGTTGGTGCTGCTGCCCCCTCCAGTCCCGGGGGTTTCAGTGCGAGGCCGCCGTGTAAAGCCCACCTGGCTCGGAGGAGGATTGGGGTAGTGGCGTCGGGAGGGGACGCTGATGGGGTTGGAGGCATTGCCGCCACCGGCAAGAGCCCCCACTGATTGGGACTTAGTCCGCTGGCAAAACTCCTCACTCAGTGCCTTCATGGCCTCCAGCAGTGTCTCATGCATGTTCTGTGCCACCACCGAGTCATCCACCTGCATCCAGAACTCGCCGGGGCCCGTCACGGCCGAGCGGCCCACCTCCACGAAGAAGAAGTTCTCAGAATGTCCGCAGCGGCGCACGTTCATCAGCTGCAGCACCACAGCAGCGGCGTCTGAATTCAGCTTCACAAAGCTCACCGTCTTGTCCGTCAGGCACAGCCGGTAGACGCCCACTAGGTTCCGAGCCTGTCCCAGGCCCTTGGGCCACACCTTCACCTGCCATACTTCTTTGAAGGGGGGGCCTGGAGACGGCACGTCCCCGCCACTGCCCTCGCTGGGAGTCCTGCCTGGGAAATGATTAAAAAAGCACAGATTAAAAAAACAATAATAACCAAGTAGACCACGCACAGACTGAGCGTAACAGATTTACAATAGCCAGATACACAGACAACAACAAACACCGAGATACAGTGGAAATATAAGCCTGACGAGCATCTGTGAGGAAATGGCCAACCGTCAGCAGACAGACTGTGACTGATGAGTCGTTTTTGGCTCAAGAGCTGAAAAATCACCTCCTTCAGACATAACTCAGACGAAAGTGGCATCAGTAGCAGGTCTACAAAGCCGTGGGATGGGCTTGCTCCCGGGGGGGGAACACACATCAGATCAGCGTTCAGCTTCCCTCAGTGTGACCAAGCTCCCGGCAGCATCCTGTAACATTGCCGCAATGCATTCAGGGAATATAACCTGACCTTAGATCCCATGCTTCTGCCGGACATTATCCTTGGGACTTCCAAGGGTTGAGGTTGTGATGGTGAATAAAGTTATTTGTTTATTAGACTTCATCCAAAACAACTGACACAGCTTACGACATGGCATTCAAGAACCTGCAGTGTCAAATATCAAGGCCCCCTCCTGAGCCTGAAACTGGCAAGCCTGGCTTCAATTCCACACATTCTAAAAATCGTCCTTGTAGCGTTTCTCCCTACGTCTAAACAGATCACTTGTAGCATTCCTTTAACCTTAATTTATTAACAATATTATTCTGTATTTGGTGTGTTTTGCATTGTGTATGATGAACCTTGTATTATTCCTGAAATCTCTGATTTTACATGTGCGTGTCTCTGTTTTAATAAGAAATTATTCAAATAAATGGTCAAACGAAAAGCAAAGAAAGAAAAAAAAGTCTAAACACAGGAACCCTTGCACCCATATCAGGTTAAGCTGCGCTGTTTTCTATGCCAATACCATTAAAGGCTCACTACTCACAGTCTGGGTGACTCAGTCCAGTCTCGTCATGGACCGCGAGGGATCCAGACTTCAGCGTTGGCGGACCGTCGCACTTTCACTTTCGATTCCACTCCTGTCCAATCGACAGGTTTCATTTACAAGTGAAATTGCACGAATTCCATTTTCAGTGTTGTCTGAATTAAGCAAATGTTTTATTAGGTATGTCTGAGCATTCGGTGATGGATTTATCACGGAAGAGTACTCGTGCTGAATTTCCTATGGTAATTTTATCACAGTGTAGAACTAGCTTGCAAGCGTTAAGCGATCTGTGGTAAATTTACTCCAGAACAATCTTCCCTTGAATGACAGATCATTTCAAACCATAAACATTCTTCACAGGAACAAAATCAAAGTGTCACGCCACCCCTGAAGAATGAGCAACTCCTTGTTCGCCAGCAATCGTACTCTCGCTCCAGCATCTCCCTAATCCCATCATTCATGGCTACTCCTTGTTTACGTTTCTGCAGCACAGACAGACAGTTGCAGTTGTCTGAAGGTCTGAGCCATTGAACAAACCAAAAGCTCTTGAGCAGAACACAACATCACAGTGTCACCTTCCCTCAAGCAACTTCCACACTCTTAGGAACGGGCCTCCTCACATTTCTTACGATATTTTATTTCGCAAACACTTTTATCCAAATCACTGTACAACTGATTGCAGAGTCAGACAGATCCTTGAAAAATTGGTGGTTAGTGGTCTTGCTCAAAAGCCCAACTGACAGTGGGATTTGAACTGCCGACCTCTCATTTCTTACCCCCTGCTGCCAATCACTGCCTGGTGTAACCCAATGGGACCAAAGAAATAACCAACTGGAAGCCGTAATGCGCCTTATATGGCCCCAGTGACGCAGTGTCACACTTTGGCCTATTTCAGAGTCAGTTACACATGAAGGCAGGTTCAGGCCATGTGTTTCACTCAGAGGTATAATCAGCACTTTTTTCTGCTATAACTTGAGCAGATGGTTGTCATCAAAACCTTCTCCCTGTCTATCTCAGAATGCAATCTGCAGTTTGCTTGGGAAATATTCACCTCAGAAATGCATCACTCACGCCACCTCTGGCTGCCCGAGGCAATGACTCCAGGCATTTGGGGATTTATGGGGTTTATAGTTTTGTTTACAAGTTTACAAACGACGTAATTGTGTGGAACATAAATAATGTACAATAGGATGGGGTTGGGAGGGGGGCGTGGTCACCGTAAGGTTGGGGAAAATGATGAGGACATCCATTCATTTCGGCTGAGCTTCTTCCCAGACATTATATCAGTCTGACATTCGCTTCCTCTCACTCCCGGGATCCGAGCCCAAACCCCGACGTCCAGCCAAGAACGCGGTTGCAGCCCCCGGTGACCAAGCAGCAGGGGCAATTCTAGGATTTTTTTAAGGTAGGGGGCCACCTCCCAATCACAAGCACAACAGCCCACTGAGCCACACACCGCCCCGTGAGTGTGTACTTGAGGTCAACATGGGATACATTCTGCATGGGGGCACGAAACACCCCTGCTGAGGAGAACGTAGCACCAAAAGGACATCTGGTCCCCGGTACTTAGTCAACAACCTTTACACACACAGGAGAAAAGACAGAATCAGACCAATCAGAACAAAAACTGTGCAACTCAAGTTGCAGAGCGTGACCCAGGGAGACTAAAAGAGGAACACTCATTATTAGCAATGCCCATCCATCCATCCACCCATCCATCCATCCTCTGACCTCTATTCCAGCACAGGGTTGCTGAGACAGGGCTGCCAACTTTGGTTAGCCGGCTGGAGTGAGATTTTCAGTTTGAGACAAATCTGCACACTCATGCACACACATCTACATGGATGTAACAGTTTTATTACATCGTAAATAGTCTGTAGGGTTTGCAAACTGCCTCAAGGTTTTTGATGTAGCTAATTTTAGGTTTATAATGCAATAATTTAGATTTGCTATAAGATTTCTTGCATGAGCGCGAGAGTCTGAAAGCGTGAGCGTCACGCCAGACCCGGGAGAGCTGATAGCGCTGCTGAGAGGCCTGCCGTCCTGCTCAGGGTGCTTTAAGCCCAAGGGATCCTGCACGCCATGTCAGTCTATAAGCAATACATTATCATAAATAAATGTAGATACTGAGAACCAAATTCACTGCAAAAGTCAAATGTTTCTGGTTTTTTAGCATCGCTATATAGCAAGCTAATTTTTTTAGCATTGCTTAATTAGCAGGCTATTCATATGGACTTAATATGCAGTCATGGGGATTCAAAGGTATAATCCATCCCTCAAGTGGGGAATCAGTCTGATCTTCCAGGGGACGCCTCCTGACATCCATCAGTGGCACACTAATGAAGGGCATTCAGTCCCAGGCCAAAGCGTTACCATGCCGCTGAGATGCTAACGTGCTAACAGGCCCTTTCAACCCAGTGTAATTCATTATGCTAAAGCTACGCACCAGTTAGCTCCTTCTAAAGGTGCCTCTCAAGGTTTCATGAGGCACTGGGTGAACCTTGCAGCATAATGACAAGCCGCAGTATAGACTATCCTGATTTGACTAACGCCTTCTCTGGCTTCCTGCAGTCAGGGCCTGCTCTAGCTATAGGTAGAAAATGTAGCTGCCTAGGGTCCCCGAATTACCTGCGTTGTGGAGGAAGTGAAGTAATCATCAATTTTCTCGGTAGGGGGGCCTCCCAAGCAAAGCTTTACCATGGGCCCCTGAAAAGGCAGAGCCATCCCTGCCAACAGTATAGACTGAACCAACTGAAATCCTCCAGAGGACCAAAAATGTGATATGGTCTACATTTACAGAAATCTCATGGTATTTTTAACCTATATTTTTTATAAGACGTAGACGACTCTAGTCCTGATTATAGGAAATGCTTCTGCTTTGAATTAATGGATGACCAGTGAGCACGCGACCCAGTTCCTCTACAACTCAGGTCTCACACGGAGATCCTAAAGTGGCAATATTTACTGGCTTTCTTTCCAGCCCATCCAGATGCTTTCAAAAATCATGTTACCCGTTAAACTCCTATTCATGCTCTTTTACGCACTGGTGCAAAACACTGCGTGTCTCAAAACCGAGGACGGAACAGCACTGTAAAAACTATGTGGATGTTTTTTTTGTTGTTGTTCAAACCACCCGGGTTGCATTAATCCGGCCCGCTGTCCAGGAACAGAGGCACAGAGAGGCGGGTGGGACTGCGGTTCTCCAGGAATGGGGTTTCCCAGCCCCGGGAGACCAGCACCGACTGCCGCTACGCGATCTCTCGATGTTAGTAGGTCACAAATATCCGTGATGGGCCTCTGTGCAGCTGAAGAAGCTCAGAGAATCTCCTGTGCTCAGGGACCAGTGGCGGGGGGGACCGTAAACACCCCTCCCAATTTTATTAAGGTATCTGTATCCCATTTTCGAACCAAAGTTTTACAGCTCAGTGCAGCAGGATAGTTCCAATAGAGGGTCCTGTTGTGATCAGCTGACACCTTTAACCAAAGCGACCGGCGGCTTAGCCACGTTTCCCAGCTGTTTGCCCATGAAAATCAGGCAGCCGTGTGACGTACTGAAGGGCAGTGTCTCCCAAGGTCACATGGCAGGATATTTACTGAGAAATATAAGCATAATCGTGCAAGATATCTTGGATTGTAAACCTAGAGTGGCAGATCTCACCAAGGCCAGAACTAGAGCCAGAACCATGACTGGGACCCAGCCCTCCGTGTCCTGATCCACTCACGATCACCTTCACTGTCACACTTTCACTCAGGCGACGTCCAGAGCTCTCTAATCGCGGGAGAAGCAAGGCTCTCAGACCCAGAGCAAGGGGGATCTACCCCCTGCTGCCAATCACTGCCTGGTGTAACCCAGTGGGACCAAAGAAATAACCAACTGGAAGCCGTAATGCGCCTTACATGGCCCCAGTGACGCAGTGTCACACTTTGGCCTATTTCAGAGTCAGTTACACATGAAGGCAGGTTCAGGCCATGTGTTTCACTCAGAGGTATAATCAGCACTTTTTTCTGCTATAACTTGAGCAGATGGTTGTCATCAAAACCTTCTCCCTGTCTATCTCAGAATGCAATCTGCAGTTTGCTTGGGAAATATTCACCTCAGAAATGCATCACTCACGCCACCTCTGGCTGCCCGAGGCAATGACTCCAGGCATTTGGGGATTTATGGGGTTTATAGTTTTGTTTACAAGTTTACAAACGACGTAATTGTGTGGAACATAAATAATGTACAATAGGATGGGGTTGGGAGGGGGGCGTGGTCACCGTAAGGTTGGGGAAAATGATGAGGACATCCATTCATTTCGGCTGAGCTTCTTCCCAGACATTATATCAGTCTGACATTCGCTTCCTCTCACTCCCGGGATCCGAGCCCAAACCCCGACGTCCAGCCAAGAACGCGGTTGCAGCCCCCGGTGACTTAACAGCAGGGACAATTATAGGATTTCTTTAAGGTAGGGTGCATAAGAGGGGGTACAATTCATACAGAGGGGCCGACCTTATCATTAGCCAATGATGTGTTTTTAATCAGTGAGTGATGGGGAGGGGATACTCCTGGGACCAATCAGCTTTCAGCAGTGCCCCTATAGCCCCGCCTCCCAACAGCCACTTTGGACCTCTGCACTCTGAAATTCTGAAATGGTCATCTTTCCTTTCCACTCTTCTGCACCAACTGCAATCCATGTGCTTCATCCCTTCTTTCCTTCTCTGTGTCACATGACTGTTTGCTGAAACCGTCGCGAACGGTTAGCATGTAAATCAGGACATCAGGTCAGGAAAAACGGGTACCGACCTGAAATGCGTTTTGCAGCCTGGTGCTTTGCATGTACAGCAGACACGTGGGATGGACGTGCAGGTATGATCAGGAGACCCTCTGCCTGATGATCCTCTACCTGACATCCTTATTCTGGTGCCATCTGGCCATGTGCGTGGTTAAGGAAGTTGACCTACAACCACATGGCTGCATGTTCAGATCCACAAGGGGTCACTGCAGGCATACGCGGTACTTAACGCAGACCGCCACAGTAAATTTCCATCTGTGAAGCAGCCATGTGACTTTGGGAAGGTGTCCCCCAAGCAATTAAATAACAAAATGAAACGTAGAACCGCCAGGTGTCTCATTACAGAGGACAAAGGGGTCCCCAATTCCTTACATCAAGCCAAGCTAAATAAAACGAAATATCTCCTCAGTATTCAGCCTGGCGTATCTTTTACACATCGTCTTTGATAATTAATCTCACCCATTAGGGAGGGATCCTGAGACTTCAGCAGGCCGAAGAACACGAGAACCCTGTCCAGCTAGGCGACCGTGTTATGGACCGGAGCACAAACACGGTTCACAGAGGGGCCCCGTGGCGCGCAGCCATCTAATACCTGCACTTTTGTAGGTATCGTGTCACCGAGCTGCATCCCATTCCAGCTGTGTAAACATCAGTACAAACCATCCAGCTGTTCTGGATTTCCCTGGTTGGCGGCTGAGGTGGGGGGGCAAAGGGGGGGGCATAGCTGCAAAGAGAATGGGGTATTTTCTAACACAGGCGACGACGTTCCCAACACTTGGATCACGGGCGAGTGATCAAATGCGAGATGCCTAACAGGATTGTCCAGTACCAGAAGAGTTCTGCCAGTACTGCTGCTCTGTCCAAAGCAAGCATGTATAGAGGTCCGAGCACTGCCCAAAAATTCACCAGAACAGATCCAGGGATGAATGTGCCCTTGAGTAACCTGTAATACCTCAGTACCACCATCCAGCTGTTATTTTTTAATTAGACAAACTGCAGAAACTGAGGCCATCCAAGTCGCATTGTAAGTGAACATTTTTCACGCGATTTCCAGTCAAGGTTGAATCGACTGCCTTCTAATTACAAAGGTCACAAACCCCTGAATGTCGTATCCATCACACACCATAAAACTCGAAGCTTGACTATAGTCTGACAGCTGGATGTGAGCAAGATTAAATGTCTAATCATTTTTTTAAGAGTTGCAAAAGGAGTTATTTCAGAACACGCTCGCTTTCTGTCAACGCTGTCTATACCTTCGGCGGCACTGCCCTTGACAGCCCCACGCCTAGATCTGTGCTGTTTCCACTCCTCCTGTATTCTGCTACTTCCAGATTTTGGGCGAAAGGATACAGTGAAGGGCACCTCCCAAAACTAGAACCGTGAGGTTCCGGGAAAATAACGAGGAAAACATGCAGAGTGCGCCTTACTGGAGCCCAATTAGCGGCAGCCCAATCGTTCACAAACTGACACGTGAAATGAATGGAGGAGAGAGGAAAAAAAAACACTCGTGTTTTCACATTCTCAGAACCGATATGGAAAAACCAGAATACAGATGCTTATTCGGTTAACCAAGCCTGCTGCGTCTGAGGGACGCCAACTGCAAGGTCTGCATGCCGCCCCACACCACACCACCCACCATTCCTCCTCCTCCTCCTCCTCCTCCTCCTCCCAGTACCGCACCAGCATGAATCTACCCAGATGCTTTAAGATAAAAACAAGCGGCGTTGCCTTTTCCTATTTGCATTAATTCAGCATCTACGCTACCATCCAGGCGAGTCCCAACAAGCCGCACAGCCCAAGAGCACGGACGCGGCTTTTGGCGATTATTTGCCCGATTATTCGCGTACTAATCGGACACGCCCGCGGCTCCCGGCGCCGCTTCGTCGCTCGTTAACTCCGTGATTTACCCTGGGCATCAGCAGACACGAAACGGGGTGGATCCAAGGGCACAGCGACGTAAACACGAGGAAGACCGAGCATCATTTCTCCACCACCGCTCGGGGGAAAGTACCCCTCTCCTCCCTGACAGCAGCGCTGGTGTGCGGGGATGTAGGTTAGGCGCACAGCATGCGTATATTTAAAAACAGGTGCTGTCAAATAGCCGCTTCAACAAAGTCATCAACTCAAAGCATCGTATATACACGCACACTTTCCTGATCACTATTAACCACTTATTTCTACGCTGTCCATCATATTATCATCCAAAACAACTGCAAGCGACGCGCCAGCGGTCAGCGGTGTTATATGTTAAGCGACTCCCCCCCCTCCCTTAACGCTGTTTAAAATAGCATTTAAACATCTTCCCGCTTCAAAACTACGAGATCATAAATTTGCTGAGCCCAGATAATTTGCAACCGCACTGACTCGGCAGATGTCACAGTAATAGTTAGATAATAACACGTTTACATGTTGCTGCCACGTATCGACAGACCGCACGTTGAGGGAAAGGGCATGAGTCTCGGACTGCAGTCCGTCTCGTCTCACTGGCTTACTTTTGCACTGAAGGTCCAACATGGCCTGGTACCACTCGTTCTGGACCTCCTCGCTGTCCGCCGCGATCGCGAAGCTCTCGCCGCGGGTGTACAGCACGATCATGTGCCTGTTCTTGGAGTCCGCCCGTCGGTTGATATTGAAGCACGTCTCCAGGCTCACTGTCTTCTTCGGGACGGGCGCCTTGCTGCGGAATTTCTTCTCGTTCTCGTAGTACTCGAGCCGAGCCGGACCGCGTTCCGAGGCGGCCCGCAGCACGAAGTACCGCCGGTGCGTCGATTTCGGTTTGCGGAGGTACCCGCACATCCGCACGTCCTGGTAGCTCTGCTGCTCCGCTGCCTGGCTCTCCATTGCTCGGCACGCTTCTTGTTTTTCTTGGGTGCTTTTAAATTCTTGCGCTGCGCGATCTGATTTCTTTCATCATAGCCGACCACGTCTCCCTCTCCTCTCCCTCTCCCTCCTTCAAGAAACGCGCCTAGAGAAGAGCGGAGAGCTTGGATGTGCCTGCAATTAGTATTAAATTTATGTTGTCTTTGCGGCTGGGTGTTTTGCGTAGAGAGCCCCCGTCTGCGCACACACACACACGCGCACACACGCAAGCACACAAACAGGCGCACTGGCACCGACAGGCGTGCACATGCGGCGAGCGACGTCTACCCAAAACTGGCCGCTGCTAATCGCTTAGTTGCTTTGCCAGTTTAATACCGTCGGCTGCGTTGCACTGGTGCAGACTCCGGCTGACAGCCCCCCATCACTCTCTCCCCCTGTGCCGCCACCCTGTCAGTCAGCGCCTGTCCATGTGTGAGTGACTGCGAGGAGCGGCGCATGGACACTGGGCGCACGGTATGTCAAATGCGGCTTTTCTCTCGAAGCGGCGCAAGTCGAGCGACTCGCATGAACTCACGTACATCAGCTGTGGTAAGATCTGCCAGCCATTTGGGAAATCCGAGATGGAAAGTGGAAACACACCATAAAACATGGGGAATTTAGTATTTTGCAAAGTGTAAATTAATTGTTATTTACGGAGAGCAAGTAGTTAGTAGGTCAATATTCTATGCATAACGATATTTATTTATAAGCGAATAACCTTTCTATAGCTGAGAAATATCAGATAGGCCTAACTGTTTTTTCCTCAAAAAATGACACCCATGTTTAGCAGGGACAGTATGGTTAATGTTGGCATAGGAAGATGAGTCCACATTATATTCTTATTTTTACGTATTATTAAAAGGTAAGTACACAGTATCTCACGGGAGACTAACAGTAAGTTGGATGTATTTAAATTTATTTTAGCATATGAAACATTAATGTCATTAATAGAAAATGTCACTTGACTTAGACTAAATAAAACGATTTGGGATAATTAAGTAAAGAATTTAGAATGATTAAATGTTGCGCCATCTCATGACCAATCAATGTCAACATGAATTGACGGTCGATTCATCTATTTTAAATAAATAATAAAATTAGCGCCTTTGCGGCTCCTGTCGGTCGTTTGGCGCCATTACGCCCAGGGTTGACGCGGGTGACCGGCGCGCGTGGCCGGCACTGTTTTCGCACCTTGGCCCTTGGGGAAGACATGGAGACACGAGAGAAACAGGGAGATCCAATATAGTTTCGAAAAGTTTGCTTTTTCGATTTATAAAAAGGAAAACGAAATGTCTCTTGGAGGTAAGTACAAATGCAGTGTATAGATTCGACAACCTGCTATCTGTGTTTTTAAGCTCCACTGGTTAACATCATGCTGCGTTATCCCTGTGCATATACGAGGAAAAACAAACTAAAAACGGAACACAAGCCCCTTAAAGTTGTATCCCGAGATAACCCATACAATCGTTGATCATCAAAAGAAAATGATGTTTTACAACGCATATAATTTAAGGAACGAAACCTCCCTGTAATTTGTATAATGCTACATTTCCCCCTCAGTATAACTTATCCGGAACGTCCTGTCCTGCTTCGTCAGCCTTTAAAAGCACCTCTTTAGTTAATGATACAATAATAACTACGTTTATAGCACTTCGGATCCCGGAACACACTTAAATTAAATCTTATTTCAAGGCGAAATACTTTTTAGCAGTATGTTAATGTGTACTGTGCAAATTCCTGTTTTCTGTTGGTTGCAATGAATTTAATTCCCTGTTCAATACAAAGCATAATAAGAATAACGTTTAATAAACGTGCAATTGTGACAGCGTGCTCTTGCATTTAATATCAAAGTGCTTTTGGATATATATTGCTTTATACATTTGTGCACTGGTCTAGTGGGATGGCTGTGTGTTGTTGCTTTGTTCCAGCAGAACTTTTAATTAATTTGTTTCCAATGGCAGCTTGCTCGGTGTGGTTCAGTGGTTGTGTTCAGCGCTGCTGTTCGGCTGCCTGGTGCGTATATGTGATTTGGGACAGTCGGTAATCCCTTCTAGAGAGTCCCTGCATTGTCCCCGATATTTGCTTCGGGCTCAACATGACACTGTACTGAATACATGGTTGGGAAATGGATAAATGGGTGATTATTTTTAAAAACGTTATAGAAGGCGGGTCAAATCTGGGCTACCATGCCGCCTGCCGCTCGAGAGCAAGGCCCGAGCACGTGGTCCCGGTACCGTGCCTATGCTCAGCGCAATACCGAGCTTTACCACCAGGGTGCGCAGTTGACACGCAGGTAACAGAGGACGCGTTTGTCCGGGGAGCTTTAGGATAATGGCGCGTTTTTAATTCCTTAATGTTGAGTGTGTCACACTTAACGAGGTATTTTCTGTTAATTCGACCTGTGAAATATTTTTTTTTCTGTTTCTCGTCAGAATCGCACATTTTATATGCTTGTCAGACATGGATATTACAAACCAATTAAAAATGTAGGCGTTTATACAGGAAAATATCTACGGACACAGTTAAAAATGATCTATCTCGCTTAATCAGGCACCAACAGAGACGACGCAGAGAAATAAAACATGCTTCTATAAATTGTAAAATGTATGTGTTTGACTGACATCCTGTCCAAGATGTACCCTTGTGACCTTGTACCCTGTGCTGCCTGTGATAAGCTCCGGGTAGCCCCGTGATGCTGACCAGAATAAGCGAAGAATGATGAATAGATGTTAAACAGCAGTTGCAGTTCCTCTCATCGCCTGCTGGTGGAGCGTCTTTTAATTGCTCTATTTTCACTAACAAACCGTCTAGTACCCTATTCCAGTTCTAGTACACAACTACTTTCGTTAACCATCCTACTGATAATCAATTTGTATCAGTCGATGTTTAGATTTCAGTCTCGAAATAATTGCCATTGCATTTAGGATTAATTTAACACAAAGTGATTGTCTATGGCTTGGACTTTATGTGTTTGCTGTCAGCATTCTAACGGAGCTGGTTGGGCTGCGTTTTGTTTGAATAATTGTATGTTATTTATTGTTTTCAACTGGAATAGCAGTTGAAAACTTAAAGCCTTAACAGGCGAATCAAATACGATTTTCACTTACACTTAACCAGCGTAATCTGTGCTACTCTTTAAACCTATAACCTCCTGAGACCCGGGCCATTCATTTGTGTCCTCTGTAGTGGACATTTTGTTTTTGCATCTATCTTTTCACTGA
>JAODLD010000070.1:3894015-3907036 GCA_026781065.1 Mormyrops boulengeri | reverse complement strand
GGGGGGGGGGGGGGCGGGGCGGGGGGGGGGGCGGCGGGGCCGGGGGGGGGGGGGGGGGGCGCGGGGGGGGGGGGGGGTGCCTTGGGGGGGGGGGGGGGGGTTATGGGGGGGGGGGCCGGGGCAGCTCAGTTTCTAAACATATAGGTTTGGGTTGGGTGTTTCAGGAGTGGAGAGAGGGGATCTGAGTAACAGGTTTACGGGTTCACCCAAATGAATCCATACAGGTTCATGCTGGGGGCAGGGTATGGATGGGCAGGGGTGGGGCTGGGTGTGTCAGTAGGCGGGGCATGTGGACCTGGGTCTCGCATTTCCAGGTGTTCCTGTCGTCTTATACTCTTTTTAATTCCCACCCAGCTGATTCTCCGGTTTTTGGTACTGACTTGTCCGACCTTGACCTCCATGCACCATCCTCCAGTGGGCTTCCCGCCTTCTCCAAAGCCTACCAGCATCCGGGCCCCGTTCCCCGTCCCCAATACAGCAACCGGGTGAGTGGCCCGGATGGGAGCCAGCCCAGCGTCACTCCCCCTGCCGGCGGGACCCACTCCTGCCGCGTTTGCGGAGAGTCGTTTCACCTGCAAGAGGAGCTGCGGCGGCACCGGAGCCAGCACCACAGTCAGAACCCAATCCACGGGTCCAAGTCCGGCCGGCACCCGAGACGGCAAGCCTTCCCACCGGGCCGCAGCCCCTACCACTGCTCCCTGTGCGGCCGCGATTTCAACCGCATGGAGCACCTGAAGATCCACCAGCGCATCCACACGGGCGAGCGGCCATACGCCTGCACCGTGTGCAACGCTCGCTTCCGCCACTCGTGGGCACTCACGAGGCACTTCCGCATTCACACGGGAGAGAAGCCGTATGCCTGCAGTCTGTGTGGGAAGACCTTCCGGAACTGCGGGGGACTCCGCTTCCACCAGCGTTCGCACTCCCTGGAGGGGAATGGCTGATGCCCTCTAGTGGCCAGGAGGACCTGGGACGAGGGGGGAGGTCGATGAAATGTAGGTTTACAGGGCAGCTGGGGCTCAAATCTGGAATCAAATGTGGAAAATAGCACAGAGCAGGGAAGTACGTACTATATTATATTTAAGTGTTTCCCGCCCAGCTTGTTTACAGAACACCATAATGTGTGCCCTTCTGGATACACATGGTGCACATAATATGGGAAAAACCATAGGTATGTCAATTCATTTATCAAAACGTATTACTTTATCAATACTCATTACTATTCATTGACCAGTGTTGGTTTATTTTATGTGAGGTAACACTTCACACTCGCAGGGCTGGAGGTTCGAATGATTTTAGAGTCAGAATGTTCTCCCACTTTTTCATTGTATTTATCCAGGGTTCCAGTCCGTTTTCCGCCATCAGCCCAAAGTCTGTGTTCCAATACAGGTATTGCCCGTATTGCCCATATTGTGTGTTTGTGGGCAGTGGTGGCTTAATGGTTAGGGAAGCGCACTTGTAATTGAAAGATTGCAGGTTCGAATCTCTGACCAGCAAGGTATCCTGAGCGAGGTACCATCCGCGGGCGCTGAATTAGTTGCTCCCTGCTATGTCACATTGTCACATATGAGTTAAATGCAGAGAACACATTTCATTGCTGTGTGCAATGGTCAATAATAACACTTAATCACCCCCTCCTGGATGTCCCATGCCAGGCACCTCCTGCTGGTTGGGATAGACTCCAGGCCTCTGAAACCCTGTACTGGATGGAAGGATCGATGATTTAAATCAATGTGGACCTCTTCAAATTTGTACCTCGATTCCAAATCCAGACTGTGCTTTCAGTTCTCCCAGGTAGTTAAATAATTACTGATTCTGATTGGTCACTGGGGCTTCACACCACGGAAGGCTGGAAAATCAGCAGTGCTCAGACTTCAAGGACCGTGATCTGAATAACCCTGAAATATTGTGTTGAAAATGAGTGTTTTTTTTATTATTAACACTTTGTGTGTCTGCCTCATTCTTAAGCTGGTAATACGCCTTACTGGTGCTGTGTTTCTGCCAGTCGTGGTAAAATTGGTTTGGTTGTTCTAACTTATTTTCTTACATATGTACCGTAATTATAATTATAAAGAGAACTTTCCGCAACATTTGTACAAAATCTAATGGTGGGAGTATGAAAACAATGAATAGATTTATTGACGTTGGTGTCCAGGCCTTAACTGGACTCTAAATTTCAGAATTTGTTGGATTTTACTGGTGACCAAATGGTTCGTGTCCTCGAAGGATAAGTGTCATTTTTCCTGGACATGGGAGATCGGAAAGCAGCTGATGGATGTAAACCCAGCAACGGGACAGACTTCCTGATGGAGGGACCGGGAACGTCCGAGGGTATGAAGGGACTGGCCGTTAGCCACTTCAGCTCCGGCGCGGGTTCAAAGGCAGCACAATAGTATCTCCCGGCCATGCTCTGTGGGAGCATGGGGCGTGCTGCAGCCAAACCGTTTGTGTTTCTCGGTGCTCAGACGGTGGTCCACATTAAGCTGGGGATTCTTCCTCCAGAGATACTTTGCTGGCGGTTTTCATATTTAATTGTGTCTTATTCTAACTCATGTTTGCTTTTTGTATCCTTGGAGTGTGATGATGATTCGCAGTGTCACGGTGCCTCTTAGGTTTTCCGTACCTGATGTCTGTACATGAATGAAAAGCTATCGGTTCAAGAAAAAGGACGGTATTTATGGAGTGTGTTTATTTGTGTGCTTGCGTGGGCTAATGCAACTTGTGTTGCGACCCCCCCCCCCCACAGTGCCCCCCTACCTATGTTTTTTCACCTGCAGGTTCATTATGACCCAGTGTTTCCCAATCCGGTCCACGCGGACCCGCAGGCAGTTCACATTTTTGCAAGGAGCTGGGAGGGAGCAAAAATGTGGACCGTCTGGGGGTCCCCTAGGACCGGGTTGGGAAAAACTACAGTGTTGGATTAATGATTACAAAAAATGGATGGAAGTTTGTGATTTAAGGCGCTTTCTGTATTTCCGGTACCTTATAGCGCAGACTGAAAGGACCAATGACTGAACTGTGTGTATTTGTTCCTGTCTGTATCGCCATCGGTCACAGACAGGTAACAGACAGCAGAGCAGGCCTTGTCGGGTGTGAGCTTGGAGCGCAGGTGCAGATCTCCGTCTCAGAGGAACACAGAGCCTTCAGAGAGCGTCTTAATTACAGCCGGCTTTCAATGTGAAATCGCAGGTGGATGGTGTGCTGTCTGGCGTGTCCCTGAAATGCAGCCACTGCGTCGCTGTTGGGTGAAATCTGGGCTCACAACAATTAATTGATAGTCTGTTTGTTTAGAAATAAATCAAATAATAATGCTGTCTTCTCGCAATACTTTCCGGCCTGGAGATTCCAGGTTTTGCCTATCAAATGAAACACAAGTACAGCACTGAGCGGAAGACTGGCTTTAGGTGGAATGAGGAAAACTGCAGCTAAAGACTGGTGCTCCTGTACCCCTAGTGTGGTGCCCCCTGCTGACAAAACCTGGTTATGCATTTACAACCATTGAGATGGCTTGGAACAGGAGACTTAACTTTTCGTATGACATGCAGTTGAATACACAGGTATTTGGGGTAATGGTGAACTCTCTGGTGTACTCCTACGACCCAGAGACAGTTCAGGCGTCCTGTTTTGGCCGAAGCTGAGTTTTTGACGGTGGACTGATGGATTTGATGTCTGAGATGTTCCAGATGTTGCATAGACTGTCTACCAACAGTGAACCTCAATAGTCTTGGTTAACATAGCAGATCACATTTCAGAATGGACTTACAAGCTGCTGATCTGTAAATTAGTGTTCATTTTGACAACAGCAAGGCAACCCCTTGTCCTAATTAACCTCAATCCTTATGTTTTCTTTTATTATAGATGATTTAAAAAAAATGCCATCCAAAATTCATTTTTTTCATCCAGCTGTTGATATTTCAATGTAAATCAAACTGTTCCTTTTATTGTAGTATAGTACTGTTTTACAATATGATTTTAAATGTTATAAAGAATAACACCACTGAAGTGGTGACTGATATTGGGTCATTTTTCAAGGTGTCTGGTGCCTCCAGGTGGCAGCGATGAGCTTTTGAGAGGCCTTGTGGTTCATTACGCAAATTATGTGCCTAATTTAAATGTTGTAGTACTGGAAGCCATTCTTTGCTCTCTCGTTTCTACCCTGCCATGACAGCAAAACAATGGACACCGATGTCCACGTGCATTAGTGACTTTATGTGACAAATGTCTGCCTGGCTGCCCGGGGCTTATTGCATTCTGTCGACCAGTAGAGCTCTGTTGTTTTCCTGCACTCTCGGCTGCGCTGCAGACATATGAAGCAGAACCTGTGGCCGCAAGGCTGACATGTGACATACTTGCAGCCGGAATCGTGCATGATCAGGCCGTGGCATTTGGGACAGGCGCGGAAGACGGGGCAGCCGAAGACGCGGCTTCTGGTGTCCGTCACCGTGTCGCAGCTGAGGAGCGTGCCCACCAGCTGGCAGGAGCCGTTGGTGCAGCTCTCGGAGGCGGCATCACGGGAAGGAGCCCAGGGGCAGAGGCAGGAGCGGCAGAAGCGGTGGGAACTGGTGCCCGCAGAGCACTGGACGTACTGCAGGGGGCGCCCTGCGCTGTCCAGGCAAGGCTGGAGTCTCCCAGTGCATGAGGGGCACTGTGGAGGGGGGGTGGGGAGCAGGAAGATGGTCAAAGTCTGACAGAGAAAGACTGAACTCTGTACATTCAGGCTCGAGTCGTGATTCTCAACGTACCGAAAATGGCCGATATCCCTAGTCAAGTCACCATTAGAGATACAGACAAGAAAAACGGTAGGTCAGAATGACGGTCTCTCCCACACCAAGGTTCAGATGGGGCTGGCATCACAACACTCAAGCTATGTCCCTGCTGACTGGTGGAGGAGCACCGGGCAGCCGGAACCCCGCAGGGTGCTCCTGGCCTAACCGCCGCCATGCTCCTGCTGGGGCATTTGGGACGTGCTGCGTGAAAACCCCACCAGGTCAGCAGTTCCCAGCCCTATCGCTGATGAATTCTGTCATGCAATTTGAATCCTTACATGTAGGTACGCAGCGGGGGGGGGGATTATACGGCAGCCGAAGATCAACAACGCTGAATGTCAACCCGGGTGCGGGGGGAGCCTCGCTTTCCGGTCTGAGCAGAGATGGGCTCTGACAAATTTTCTGGAAGGAGGAGGATCTAGAGCGACCGGAACATCAGGACTGATCGCAGGGGCGTAAATAGGGGCAGGCAGCTGGGTAATGGAGAGGTTCTGCTTTACCTGGTCTTTGTTCTTGTCTTTTCTCTTAATCCCAGAGTGCTTTGCGTTTCTTTCTTCAGACAGGAGAGAGAAAAAACCGGTTGAGGGAAAACAACGGTCTTTCCAAGTCTGTAATATTGCAACATTCCAGCTAACAGCTCGAGAGGCTTCAGTCTTTTTTGGGGGTGAAGTTGACATGAACAGAGTGCTTCGTTTGTTAAATCTAAACAAAACCAGAGGTGTGAAGTTACGAAACACAAATTGTTACTGTACTTAAGCAGGTTTGTTTTTCCCGAATTTGTAATTTATTTAAGATCATTAGATTTGAATGTGCAGAATTTTTTACTTAAGTACCTTTAAAACCAGGTGTTTTTTTAACTTTTACTTGAATAGTATTTTACTGGACGACTTATTTGAGTAACATGTAACGTGTGGTATCTATACTTAAGCTTTTACTTAAATGTGAAAGTATTTCCCACCACTGAACAAAACAAAAAGAACTGAAATGACTGTCGTTTTAATGTTTACTCTATCGTGACTTTCAACGTAATACATAACTCGGATGCTTGATTCATTCTGCTTTTTATATAACTTGCTGTATGTGGTCAGTTTTATGATGTAGATTGAAAAAAGCTATAATCTACCCGATATATTAACGTCAGGAATATTGTGCAGTTTCATTACGCTAATGTACGTTCTTGCTGCCGCATCTCACCCATAACTGCTGCCGATCGACCGTCGTTCGTTTATTCGGCTCCCTATAGTGTCGGGTTTCCTCGTGATCCGTTCGGGTTCGGTTCGCTGGCTTTCTGGGTCACCCCGGCTCCGCAGTCCGCGAATCTCGTGACGTTTTAAAAGCAAAAGTAAAACCCTCCGCTTGTTGAGGAAATTCTCCTTATGAGAAATTCAGAAAGTGCGGTCGGTAACCGGAGAACATTTAACGAGAACGACGAGAAATATGTAAATGTCTGTCCATAACAGTTTTGGTCTAACATTTAACTATATATTATGTAAAATAATTGCATATATAGTAAAAAAACAAAAAAAAAAACATTGCTGTCTTTTTTATGGAGAACAAGAGATTATTTCCTCTTCCTGCTTGGACCAAATTTATGATTTTATCGCTTCATACAACGACATGACATGTTTTACGTGCATAGGCGCGTACATACTACAGTTTTATATAAGTTTGCCTTTAAACGCAGTCATCATTAACAGGCAGGGTTTAAGCATGGCCCCTGGACTGGATGTTTTGAGATGGTATCTGGATATAGTGCCAGATCAATTTTTAAGGGTCTTTTCCCATTTTTTGTTCACATAAAGTGATAGATCTGGATTCCTGCTGTTAGATGTGACTTTTCTTGACATTACCTCCCTAGAAGGTCTGAAAATTTGCTGTTCCCTAGGTAACAAATCTGCCTGCCCGCTGAGGCCACCAGCCTGAATCTCACACACATACACACACACCATTAGGACAGTGCTTCAGCCAGACATAACAGAATGAGTGCAAACACTTCTCTTGTGTCTGTCACCGTGCGGCAGGTAGGGGGCGCTAGTGAGGGCAAGATGAATGGGGTTAGGGGGCCACCAACCGATTTCTGGTGCAGAGTAGGACTGAACTCACTACTGCTCATACTCCCGAGAGCGATTCCATCATTTTCAAATGAGAATCTGCAGGAAAAACTCCAAGCAGGCGGTTTACTGGCCAAAACCCAGTGTGGCACCCAGGGGGAAAGTGGCCAGCCACTGACCCCATGCAAAAAATAAAAATAAAAAAACGAAAAGACATCAGTCAGTGGGTCAGTAGCGATCGACATTATGCTCCTTATTACTGTCCACCAAAGACCTGGGTGCCAAGCAACGGCGGTGGGTTTCAGACGCAGAGACCCACAACCCCGACCAATGTAAGTTGTCAGAAGATGGATGGATGGGGATGTGGGAGACTGGCGTGGCACTGAGGAGCCCTTGTCATGCTGCTTTAGAGGGAGCTGCAGTCTCATTGGCCCGGAGCGGAACGGTGACACCAGAGCTAGCGGCTTCTCGCTAACAGCCATCAGTCTTGCTAACTGTAACCCAGCAACCCCCCCCCCTCCCACATTGCGTATCGTGTAACATCCAGAGACTGGCGCATGTATGTGAAAGCCAGTGTGTCATGGAGTATAGGAGCCTCACCTTATCTTTTGGGGGGGGGGGTCACCTATCTGCAGGTGGGGGAATGGGAGGAGATTCCTGGAAGGATCTACTGACCTCAGATGAGGAGGGCGGACAGAACGAGGGGAAGACGTCATCGGTGGGAAGTAAACTGGATAGAGGCAGCGTCCTGTTTGTTGAGGCGTAGGTCTGGTTTCATTTTTAATATCTGAACGTAAACGGCATGTAAACGAGGACAGACTCACCCACGTTCCTCGTGTCCTGTCTCATTCTCGCTCGTCTCACTGTCCTCCTTATCTTTCCACTATATGCCTGATGCCAGTCTTTGGTGCCGTACACGTGTTTATCTGAACCGAAAACACTCCCAGCGTAGAACTGGTTCGTAATTCCTGTTTTCAAGTAACTAGTTCTGCTAATTGAAATGCAGAAAAAAATACTCGTCTCATAATTTATTCAGTCCATAAGGGGAAAATCGTCAATAATTCATACGGCCGCTTTGCTGTCGTCTTGCGTCACATGTAAACAGTAACATTTTCTGAGCAATGTATATTTTTGTGAAACATTTGTAGGGCAGCACGTTGACCTCAAACTTCCAGGGTTGTAGGTTTGAATCCCACACTGGGATTCCGTCCAGGATAGACCCCAGTGTTGTACCTTGTGCTATGCAGGATAGATCCCAGGGCCCCTGTACCCTGACCAGGATAAGTTATTGGAAGACGGACGGATACTTCGTTGTCTCTTCATTCACTTTGCGAAGTGAACGAGGCAACGTTTCCAACGTGGTAATATAGCGAATGACATAAATTAAAGACAGACATAAGGCCACGGAAACCAGAGTGTAAGAGTCTCTTGCAGCTGCTAAAGTCTATATTTTATTCTGCTTATATGATTTGTAATATCTTAAATTTTCCTTACATTTACTTTAACGTTAATGTTTTCACAGAAAGAAAGTAGCAATAAGGAAAACTCCACATTTATCACGTCCCTGTGTGTTGCTGTGTGAAGTCCACGGGAAAATCCTCACAGATGCTGAGTTTACCCTCTGCGGCGTCCCAGGACACCTTTCTAAGGTCACGCGTGTGGAGCTGTGGCATGTGAAAGCAGTCTTTTAATGCACACTTACAGAAAACGCTTTAAACACAAAACAAAACAAAAAAATCTACAAGGATTTTAAAGTTAGTCTAGACCTAACAGCAAAAAAAAATCACTGAGTTACTGTTATAAAAAATATATAAAGCATAAAAAGATTAGATAGCAAAACCTATAGCCTATTATATATATATAAATTTTCCCTAAATTAAGTGTCTTTCTAGTGTAACAGAAGTTGGGGTTATAGAGGCACCTAAAGCTAGACATTGTGCTCAGAGATGGAGGAAGTTTCCCACATCTACTGATGACCTGGACTCTAGACAAAACCGCCGGTGCGACAGCAGAGTCATGCCAGTGAGGCTCCATCCATCTCGCTCGGTTGCACGTGACCGCTGTCCCGCCGGGAAGGTACAGTAAGGACCACGCTGTAAGACCAGCACCATCTTCAGGCATTAATATGCTCCCCAGTCTCCTCGTCTCCTGCTCCCAAGTGAAAGGCTGCTTGCTCCATCACTGCATCATCACCACAACTCTGTTCGATGTGAAGTCATAGGACGTTCATTTCCCCCTCCGTGATTTATGCGGTTCGACTGCCGTATCTATCGATGTAATACAGCATGCCCCCCACCCACTCCCATCCAGAGCGTGACTCCTGCAGTTCGCCGGCCAATGGCCCGCCTCAGGGACGAGTCCTCGCTGGCGCAAGCGAACCATGGGCCATTCACAGGCCTCGACAGGTGAGGCTGGGGGGAAAGGGGGCGTGGTGTCTGGGCCATCAGTGCAGTTTCTGAGAAGGAATGACACCAAAAACAGTGATTGGCCACTGATTAAATTTAAGCACCAATAAACAATTATTTAAAAATTACTATACATTTAATATATATACACACTATACATACAGTGCTATATCTACAGTTCATTTAAATGCATTCAAATTCGTAACCCTCGTTTGTCCGGTTGATTCGCAAGGTCCTCCATGTGAGGCACAGCTTGCTACATCCACCTGGCAGTTAAAGATGGACCTCACCGTGCTCTGGCCCATCTGGGGCCTACTGGTGACCCCCTGTGTCGACTGCCGGCAGCGGGACGCTGTCGTGACTGAGATTTCGGTGCTTACGGCTGACAGACTATGGTACGACACGTTCCCCCCAATCAGCTATTTCTGATTCCCCGAACGATCAAGACTCCCTTCAGAAACACAAGCCAAATTGGCACCTTCCTAACTGAGACACCAATATCACTGCCTCCGTTCTGAAACTATGAGAAATCCCGTTCCCAAAAAGGACCTGTGGTATGCGGTGAAGATGCACCGAAATATGCTCATGGATGATGCCAGCACACCTTGTCTCGGTGTTGCCTCTGATGGACCTTCAGCTTCTCTGGATCAGCAAACATCTGCTGGCAAAATGGACAGACGCACTCAGGGACCGTCCCCCACACCAACTCATCTGGGCGGGAGCCGCCCTCTGACTGTGCCACACCCTGCATTCTGTTGGACTCTGGACCTGAACAGCGCCTGTCAGCCCCCGATTCTTGGTTCTCCTCAGCCACGGTTCTGCTAGAAGCCAAGCAAGGAGGTCTCGGTTTGAGATCTAAAGATCCGGGGGGTAGCTCCGCCCCCTCCTTCTGGGCACGCCGCCTATCTGAGCCCAACAGTGACCAGGCTTTGGGTGGGTCAACCTGACGCTGGTGGGTTGGTGAAACATCTGAGACCCCCGGGTCTCGGACAGGGCAGCTGGTCCGTGTGTTGGATTTGGCCTGCCCATCCCAGTCCCGCTTCACAGCACCAGAACCTGCTCTGGTACCGCCGTCGTGTCCCCGGGGCTGGGCCAGCCCGGAGCTCCAAGTCTTCAGGGGTGGCACAGAGAGCTGCTGGATGCAGTGGTGAAGTGAGGGGTAGTCCACATACTTGAAGTTGGGCACACCATCCTTGGCAGCCACAGGGGCGGCGCCGGTGAGCCTCCGCGGCGGGGGGCACTGTGCCAGCCAGCTGTCCAGGGGGGGCACAGCAAGCTGCCGGATGCACTGGTGCAGGGAGGGGAAGTCCACATACCGAAACCGGGGCACCTTGCAGGGGGCGCTAGTGAGCTCTTCCCTTTTCACCTTGATGGGCCGATCCGTCTCTGTCGCACCAGCCTGCTCGACGGGCCTGTTGTCCGAGTCAGGCCCGGTGTCGCACCTAGGTCTTCCGGCCTCTTCTGTGGCGAACCTCCACCTCTCCATGGTCCTCTGACCTCCTGGTTCCTACAGGCACAGAGACAAACCAGAACCCTCAGAACCCACCCCGTCTGTGGGGCCACGGGTCGGCACATCTAATCTAGTCACACATCTCAGACGTTTCTCTGAACGGGGGAGCCCGATCGTCTCTGAAATGAGAGAAAAGCCCTGAAATCGAGGACGAGCCTTTAGTTGCTGCCAAATGACACAGTTTCTGCATCAATAATAAGGCAGAGGCAGCTACCAGTTCAGTGGCCCTGCAGGGCTGTAAATTATACCAAAGACAGAAACTCCAAGTATCCAATGTAACCGAACGGCGTGGTCACTCTCCCAGCCGAATGCCGGTTTATACTGGGATTAATATTCCCTTCACTGCGAGGCACAAACTCCAACCATGACAGCAGAAGGACAGGATGGCCCATCTTAACACCTCATTTGGCCGGGCTCTCCAAGGCAACGCATGCTGAGAGACTGAATTATCCGCCTCCCCGGGGATAAGCCCCCGCCAGACCCCGACGTCCTGTAACTGCATAGCGGATTGTGCCATGGCGGCCAGGCTGGCTCCGCCCACAGTGGTGGTTTCTGCAATGGGGGGGGGGGGTAACGGAGACCCGTCAGAGGGGCTGTCTGCTCCCGGGGCCTGCTGAAGTCGATATAAATAGCTCTGCAGGTATGGAGGAAGCTGGAAAGTAGGTCAGAGCCAGGGGCCCAAAACAAAATATCCATCACGCTGCGCTGTCCGTCGGCTCGCGACACGCTAACCAGCGCGAGCAAAGGAGGCCCGGCCGAAACACACGCCTACGCCCCCCCGCCCCCGGGGCTCTAAAGTTTCGCACGCAAGCAGACGCAAATTTACACAGCCCTTGCAGCAGCCGTTCGGACACACCCATACCCGCCAAGCTACTCTGCTGAGTTGTTAAATAATCAGCAAGACAAATAAATCCTAAACCGGGTGTGAAAGGACTTTACTGATCATTACTAAAATTTACAAGAAAGCAAGTGTACGTCTTGTATTCGTGCGTCACAGTCACTGCTGGAGTTCCTGGGATTGCCCCCTTATCACGAACCTGGATCATTAAAATAAAACTTGCAATGTTTTAATATGATTAAGCAAGCGGGGGGAAAACACAAACGCGCCCCTTTACTTTTTTTCCTGGGGATACTGCACCCCCCCAGCATACATCCCTGACACAGAGAGAAAGCGGAGAATGCGTTGGAGCCGCGCCGAGCCCCGACGACGGCCAGGGAACGGCGTGTTCTACATTTGCTCGCCGTGTTTGCGCGCAGGAATTGGGTCACCATGCTGGCCTACATTCCGCCGGGTTTGTTGTCTTCGGCTGCCCCCCCCCCCCGGGGTGGGTGGGGGGGGGGCGGGGCGGGCGCGCGTTGGGTCTTCCAGTGAAAATTCAGTGCGATTTTCACAGAGCACGTGTGATCGTCACGTAACATTCTAAAGTTGGATATTGTTTTATTTTTTGAAAAGAAAAAAGGCCTCTGAAGGCAGATGAGAAACTGGGAGATACAATTTTAATAATTCATCTGCCTCTGCAGGCAGGAACGTCTTTGGAGGGTGGGGGGGGGCGTTCCCGCCTCGCCTAATCGGTATGCACGTCTGCGGCCCGCTGCTTTATTTCTTGCCTACAAAGGCCGCAGTCATCACCTTCAGAAAAGGACACGCCCGCTCATAACAGCAGCGCCACCCACACGCCCCGTGTGGCCGTTAGCCTTTAGCGCGGCCGCGTGACGCGGAGCGTGTGGCACAGTGTCACACACACGTTGGGAGTGGCCCGGCCCCGTGGGGCAGGGCTGTCGGCTGGTGCCGTGTGCCTTGCTCTGGCCACAGCCCGGCTCCGGCAGAGCTAGCCGGCTAAACGCCAACTTTATTTTCGAACGTGCAGCATCAGCAAGCCCTTAATTGACAGTAACATTCCTGGGGCAAGAATTAGCATTGACAGATTGTAAAAAAAAGAAAAAAAAAAAAAAAAACACAACAAGGCCGACCCGTTGCCTTCAGTCAGGAGGTGCTGCCAAGAATCAGACCAATTAACTGCTTATTATGGCTCTACAGACGGTGTTATGTCCAAAATCCCACGGGCTGCACCTGTAAGAGCCGGGGGGGGGCTGGCTTCCCACTGCCAGCCTTCAAACGTGACCCCCCCCCCCCCCCGCCTGCTCCCTGCCACACATGTGACGTGTGTCAGATGGCCACCCCCTCCCCAGCTTTATTCTCCTGTCCCTGTCAGACACTCTTATGGGGCTCCTTAACCCACTTCACAGAACAGTGGAAAAATCATCCACGACCCCTCCCCCCGGTGACGC
>JAODLD010000070.1:3859980-3874402 GCA_026781065.1 Mormyrops boulengeri | reverse complement strand
AGCACTATTGCCGCTAGCACTACTGTTGTCAGCGCTATTGCTGTTAGCACCATTACCGCTAGCATTATTGGCGCTAGCACTATTACTGTTATAAAAACACAACACATACGAAATAAAAGCAGGCTTCCCCATCTTTTTATGTTCACTTCATTGTGGATTTTTCCCGACCAAACCGGTGACATCACCGCTAGGCTGCTGCATGGCCATCAGCTAGCTAAGTTACCGAGAGACAGTTCCTTTTTAAAACTAATTAATTCATTCATTGGTAAATAATTATGTTTAGAAAAAAAAAACAAAGAACATTTTGCTGTGTAACACAAAAATGTGTTAACGAGAAAGAAATCAGCTTCAGGACCTGAAATGCCCAAAACGAGTAGCATATTCCTTATTCTTTGGGTGATATTTTACATCATTTATCATAATGAGAATCAGAATCAGATTTATTGGTTTATAGGTTTAGAAGTATGTGTGTGGCACATCTATGTTCCCTAAGTTATCTATGTTCCCTAAGTTATCTATGTTCCCAGTCATCTTTACAGTGATTGTGTTCAAATTCCCTCCCCATGTGTGTAGAACGTGCATGTTCTCCTTATGTGTGTGGGTACAACACCCCCCTCCCCCCAACCCTCTGCTGGGTAAGTAAACAGGCAGTGCCTGTTTATGTTACGGAACATATTAACATTTAAAATCATTTTAAATACAAATAATGACCCATTTTTAGGGTGCTCCTTCATTGTGACCTTAGTCAGCCGTTCACAAACATATCACACGACTAACATCTACGGACTGGCAAAAAAATTTAACTTGACAGACGCCTCTTTTTGAAGGCAAAAGCGTTCTTCTAACCTGCATTGTTACTTATTATCAGCTAATTATGCTAATTATTATCACCATAATCAGCTTATTATGGTGGCATTCCCAAACTCTAACGTCCAGTTTCCTGTTTTCTCCAGCCTTGTTCATTCCTGAGCCCAAGTCAAACACGAGAGCATCGGGAGAATTAGCCTACAAACGATGCTGGGAGGTCAAACCGTCCAGCTACAGCACGATCAGCCAATAAATACATCTTCGCCTTATGCTTATGCATGAAACTCTTCGTCTGCTCTTTTACCTTTTTGACTAAGAGAGACGTACATCAAGAGACTGTCTTTGAACCTCCGAGTACCATGAACGCGAATAACGCACTTCTTTGGAGCGTCTCTGGCCTTCTCTCAGTTACGGTTAGCTCAGCCTCACTCTTGGGAGTTGAGATTTCTTTAATTTGAAGATTATATTTCATATATCAAATAATCAACACACCAAGCTGAAAACTAGTGTTTTCATCTTTTCAGACTGCAGTGTTTTTCTAATGCACTATTACTGTTCAAGGTTGTCATGGCAGCAATACAGTCGTCTCTCTCGCTGACAGAGTTGTTTGCCAGTGTCTTAAGCATGATGACATCCTGGTCAGGTCTTGGAATCTGACAGCTGCACCCTGCGAACTCTTACAGTACTTCTTCTCACTTGGTAACAATTCACTTGACGGGGCACAAATACTTAGCAATAACTCAGTTGCTACTGAAGTACGAATCATGGACAAATATAGTCGCTTCTTGAGATGAACTATGCGTTACGATTCATTAATGATGAACAAACATGAGATCAGTATTACACTTGTGTTATTCATGACTTGTTCCTTCAGTACTTCCTTCGGGTGCTTTCAGTGGTTTACAGAATTAACCGATATAGTGACAAATATAGTAACTGCTTGGGATAAGAAGATGCATCACGATTCATTAATGATGAACAAACATGAGATCAGTATTTCATGTTACTCATGACTTGTTCCTTCAGTAGTTCACAAAGGTTTACAGAATTTACAGATATAGTAACAAATATAGTAACTGCTTGGAATAAAACATGCGCCACAATACAATGTATTAATATGACATCAGTATGTGACTAAGACTTAGTTTGTGGTTAATTAATACACAATTAATAGCATGATACTATATTATATGTGCCATGCCAAGTAAAGCGTTACCTGGTGCTTCACTAATTTATTCAGTTCGGTTTGGATTATTTGCACAATTCACTTTTCTGATATACATTAAGATCATTTTAGATGCCAATAGTTGTCCTATTGGGGTACAAGCCATCACATTTTATGCTGCTTTTTGTATAAGCCTAGTTTTTCATCCATCTTCCAGTTGCTTATCCAGTACAGCGGAACACCCAGTACGCCAGTCCATCGCACCTTACTAGAAATGTACAGACACGAACTTTGAACGGCAAGAGGAATCACAAATAACTGATGCAAACTCCACACATATGGGGGTTTCAGACCCATAACCTTGGAGGTGCGAGTCAGTGGCGCTTTCCGCTGCCACGGTAATGCGGCAGGACGTCATCACCTGGGTTAGGATTGCATGGGCCGATCGAATTTCAATTAACCCAGAATGAATAGGCGCAAGGAGCATTACACATGCCTGTTTGGGAGCTTGGGTTGGCAAACTGCCTGCCACACAAGTAAACAACATAAGCTTAAACCAAAATATATAAATATATAAAGTCAACATATATGTCATGTTGCAGCCTAAGAAACCATTTCTTAAACTCACCACCAATTATGTTTATGTGCATGTGTGTGTGTGTGTATACATACTTATATATACATACTTATTAGTGCAAGCAAACTTTAAAAGTTTAGTCATTGAAAGAAAGAATAATTACAGAGTAATTCTGCTTGTAAATCTTGTTTTCAGTACATGATGGTTTGTTAGCCATAAGTATCTAACTCGAGTTCCAGGAGGTAAATAAAGGTATATCACAATAGTGTAGATTTAGGTATTGATGGTAGGGACATGTGGGAGTACCGCGTTTAGGGGGTGGCGGGTTCGGAGGTGTCTGGTGTTTACCAATGCTGAAATCAAAACATCCTTAGTATATCAGCTTCAGTCACCAAAAACTTTGCTTGTTTTGTCAGTTCAGTCATCTCAATATTCAATATTATTTAATTAATGTAAAATAGTATTCCTGAGCACTCATAGTTAACACTTACCTGCTCTGCATACATTCACGTACTATAATATATACTTATTTCATAGTCAGATTAACTATGGCTTTACACTGGATAGCTTAGATAACTTAGGCAAAAGAATTTCCTGAGGGAAAGTTACTCTGAATGCATGGGATCGTTGGAAATGCAGGATCAACTACCACACAATTCTAGAAATTTCTGAAGGGATTAAGCATCTTGCAAAGTTTTTATCCATTGTTTTTCTGTCAGTGGTTTACTACGTAGTGCCGGGCTTGTAAAAATTTAGCATAGAAAAGATGGTTCCTACCTGGAGCTGTGTGTTTACCTGTCTCGGTGATCAGACCCCGGAGATCACAGATTAGCGGGCCGATTGTCGTTGTCTGTCTTGGGCGACAAGAATGTTCATGAAAGCCTTTCGGGGCGAGCAGTGGGATCATAGATATCGTGATGTATTATAGATGAACAGACGATATTGTGGAATCGATGGTCCCATTCCTTCTCATTTGTTGTTTGGAACTCTTGAGATTTGTCTTGATTTATAATCACCCTTCGGTTTGCCTGTTGGTTTATATTTCATAAAAACTCTTTAGGAAGAATGCATCAAATGACTTCCTGAAGTGAACCAAATAGTGACTTGTTAATCAAACAATCAGAATCAGAATCTTTCTTATCATTGTACAAGTACAATGAATTTGTGTGCAGTCCCTTTCAGTGCAAAGCCATTTTTGAAGGGAAAAAAATGTGACTTCTTGGAAAATTTCCAGAAGTGACAGATGAACAATTCGGTTTTCCTCTACTATTCAACAATTATTTGTTGGCCTACTTTGGACTGGGACCTACCCCAAACCAAAGACTGATGAACAGAAAAGGCTGCTCCAGGGATTAGGGTTTGTGACTCCAAGCTTCTCACCTCACTAAAATTGGATAGACAGAGAGAGAGAGAGCAAGAGAATGAGGCGCAAAGCAGGTCAAGACACATCAGTCGCTTCTCAGTCCTCTTTAGCCTTTAATCCATGAAACCACAGCTGGGGGGGTCAGGGTCCAGGACGTCGGTGCCCCTCACAGTATGTGCCTGTCCCGTTTTGGTGGCTTCTTACTGTGAGGTGGCTACACAGAGTCCACTTCTATTCAGGAGTGCCAGCATCGGCTCACTGTATTCGGTATAGATCAGTGTTTTCCAGCCCAGTCTTCTGGGACCCTCAAACAGTCCATGGGAGCTGGGAGGGAGTAAAAACGTCGACCATCAGCAAGTCCCCCAGGAGTGGGTTGAGAAAACAAATACACTGTAGATGTTTAATATAAACATCTTTAATATAAACGTGTAAAGTTTCAAAGCATTCTAGGTTTGGCCTATGGCTCATATATGATGAAAGCATGGCAGTTACTAAGCAACCTTGAGCATTTCCTGTATGACATCATCACTATCAATTACAAATAGAAAAAATCGGATGTATGGAAGTGTACAAGACCTGATTTTTAGTATTAATGCAGAAATTTAAATATATTAGACAGATGTCAACTATTTAGATGGTTCCTACTATTGTCCCCATTTCACGCTTTCTTTTCAAATGCAAGTTTCTGACTACAAGAAGAATTTGTTGCAGATCACTTGGTAGTACAAATACAAATGACAAATTTCACCAAAGTGACTAATCCAGAATATCCCTAAGTGTGTAATTTTTAGCAGTACATTCTCTTAAAGCTCTTTCTGCGACACCAATGTATCCTTAAAATGCAAAAATCCAAAAACTCAGCATCATAACAGTGTTTGCTAATAGCATATTGTATAAGATCATGCATTATTGCTGATCAAACTGAAAATGGAACTTGAGTTGGAATTTAAATCTCCCTGAAATTCGAATTCACTTCCAAATCTGTTCCCCATAGTATTTTTTTCCAATGCCAAATCCAGTTCCATTTCCTAATTTGGATTGGAATTGATGAATGCATTCCGGAATGGCCCCAACCCTGCTGGATAAAATGTCATGGGCCACACTGGTTTTGTCTGTGAGAATGCATTGTATTATGTCATATGTTAATTAATTGCAAGATAAAATTAACTAGACAGAAGTATCTATGAATATGAATGAACAGTTAGTGAGATTTTTCTTTTATATGTATTTTCTTCCTCGCGTGGAAAAACACTCCGATATTTTGCCATCATACTTGTGAGACAAGCGTCGCAGAAGCTAGCCATAATCAGATTCCTCAGTTACCTACATTCCCCGTCTGATATTTTTTGGTTATGTGTTGGTAATCGAGGCAGGAGACACAGCGAAACACTGACATTTATTTTTCAAGAGCTATTTCCAGCGTCTTGGACCATAACACTGTATACTTCGTGAATATACTCAATTCACCCAGAGAATTTAATACTGTGTATCATGACCATTACATCAGCAGGAAAGAGAACAACATGAGAGATTGTTACAATGAATGGATGACAGAATTGAAAACCTAATTATTTGTTCATTTGTACCAGCCAAACTGTTAATAAGCTGTAACTTTTATTTTGTTTTTTTCCCTGAATGTGAAGAAAAACTACCTGTGGACATGGAATATGGTATGCGACATGTTAATGATACAATTTTTATTCATGCTTTTGTGCGGCAAATCACCGCATATGTCTTGTATCGGTGATTACAGCAAATGGATTACTGCACTCATTTTTGGCTCCTGCATACAGAAAAGACTCCAGAAAGATTAGTATAAAAAATACTGATGGCAGCCTTAAGATTGGTTTAAATTTAGACCCCAGTGCTTAGATTGGATCCGTGAAACGGATTTAGTCAGGCATCTGCTGCAAAGCTAAACTGGGCTGAAAATACCCACAGGAGAGCAACTTTGGGAAGTGAGCTCCAGGACACAGTGGGGTGAGCATGTGGGGGTCAGACGGAAGAAAGGGACAGGGCTCACTGAGCTGGGAATGAATGCCACTGAGGGTGTGGAAACACAGCTACACGGAGATGGGCATTGATGATATTGGTGGGGTGCAAAGTGAAATAAAATGTAAATGTAAATGACCATGACTGTCACTTCGACTGTGTGTGTGTGTGTGTATGTGGTCCAAGTATACATTACATTGTGGGGACCAAATGGCGCAATATGATAAAAACCTGTTATTTTGATCCCCACAGGGAGAAATTCAATTTTATAAAAATCTGTGACTGCAATCAAAAAACTAAAAAGGCCTAAAGTCTCATATTTTGCTTGGTTACTAAATAGGTTAGGGCTGGGTAGGGGTTAAGGTTATTATTTTGGGGTTAGGGTTTTTCCCATAGAGTCCTCACAAAGATATAATCACAAACCCGTGTGCGTGTGTGTGTGTGTGTGTGGTCCAGGTATACCTTACCTTGTGGGGACCAAATGTCCCCACAACGTGATGAATACCCGTTTTTTTTATTACCATATGAGTACCAGTTTCCTGGTCCCCATATGGGAAAACTCTATTGTATAAAAATCCGTGACTGCAATGAAAAAACTAAGGAATGTGTGAGAGTGTGTGTGTTTGTGTGTGTGTGTGTGTGTGCGCGCGCACGCTGGAGAGGTAGAGAGTCCTGCTCTGATAAGGAGATTACTCAGATTGGGTCCTGCTAAACTGAGCTGCTCCTTGAAACCTGCTAATCAGCATGCAAGCTGCCTCGCCAGAACTAACAGGACCAGCTGTACTGGTGCACAACCTCAGGCTGGAAAAGAATGAAGCAGATGTTTACAGTAAAGGGGGAGGGACATGGCAGCAGCATAAAAGCCTTAATTACGGCTTAAGGCGCACAGAGTGACACGGCCAAATCTCACCCAAATTTTTCTGATACATTTCCAGAAGTTAAATGCTTGGCAGTGGCAGAATGAGAAAAATCCTATGAGGGTGGTGCAGTCTGTCTGCCTGTCTGACTCTCTGTCTGCCCGTCTGTCTAAAGGCTATGGTACCAGTCCATCTCAGGGCATGCACACGCACTCTGTGGGCAATCAGGAACACCTATTCGCTTGTGGGTGGAACCTGAAATGCACCGCAGAGGCTGGATTCAGGCCCACAGCTCTGGAGGTGTGCGGTACCTTTTCGGTGAGCTAAAGAACAAAAATAACAGGATTGTCGGTGATGATTTATCTTCCTGCTTTGACACGGCACCTCCACACCCTATCCCCCACAAAGCTTTATGTTAGCTTAACTAAATTAGAGGTTAGACAATGCCCTGCCTAACATGTGCAGTGCTATTCCGCTTTGTTCAGACTCAGAAGCTGACAGCTAATAATTTATCGGATTATCTTGTATTGTGATGCCTATCTAGAAATATTCAGATTTTACTCAAAGGAGTTCACATATCTTACAGTAGCCTGTTTACCAAAGTTAAAAAAAAAATTCTCCTTTTTGTGTCATCCAATTTATTTTAATTTTATTTTCAGGGGAGAGGGCAACTACATCAGTTTATTGTGATGTCAGCTGTTTTGTGTGTCAGTCTACATCCAGGTTTAGTTTGTGCTTGATGACTCAGAACAGTCAGTAAGGGCAATGGCAAGCTTCTGCTGTTTTTATCTCACATTCTGATCTGCATATTTGCACTGGTATCTTTACTTTTAATTACAGACGCTCCTCTACTTACGAACGAGATACGTTCCGAAGGGCCGTTCGCAACTTGAAATGTTCGTAAGTCGTTATTCAACATCATTTTAAGGGTATACGCAAGTACAAAGAACTAGGGCGCTGGGAGTACACACGCTATGCGGCTGCGCGGCAGGACTAGCGGCCAGGAGTCGTACTAGGCGGAACTGGAGCGGGGAAAAAAAAATTGATGCTGTGGACAGAAAACGGGAGCCCAGTGAACACAATTTGGACTTACAATCCTCTTTGTTAGTATGTCTGTAAGTTGAAAGTGCGTACGTAGAGGAACGTCTGTATAAGCAGACCCATGAAATCCGCACAACATTTCTTTTACCTAATAGTAAATGATATTAAATGTGACGGTCGTGTCATTTTATAAGTGGTGATATGATTGTCTTGTGAGCTTACTTATGTATGAATAACTCTGAACTCTGTCTCCATTGTGGGATACAGAAACATTTAAAGGGAGTGCGGAATTCTGTTCCCAAATCCTAAGGTGCAGAGCAGGTGGTGGAAAAGTTATTCAAATCACCTCAGAGCCAGTTGGCAATTCCAAGAAACACTCCCCCTTGTGGTTCAGTTAAGCGATTATGCTTAGATTTTACTTTTATTTTAAATCCAATGATATTGCTGCATATTTTACTGAAGTATTTTGAATTAAGCACCTTTCTTTACAGATGCTATAGCAGGGCCATTCCTGGAACTTGAATCAGCAGCCTTTTGGCCACAAGGCCACAGTCCTAACCACTAAGCTCTCTGTTGCCATAGGAGTGTCATTCGCAGCTGTTAGGAAGCTATATTCTGCAGTTAAGGTGAGGGTTTGAACAGAGTCCTGAGCTTGGATCTTTAGGTTGGCAAGTCATTTGTTTTGAGTGGTCAGGGTTGACCGTTGACCATATACTTATTGTGTTATTCTGTTTTCACCTTTGTTTACTGGATTGTAAAAAGGAAGTTAAATTATTGTCAGCAGGGCTGCACAAAAGAACAGTTAAATAAAAATAGGATAAGATGCCAAAACTTAAGATAAGTAGTAATTCACAGTAAGAAAACCAATATTGTGGAATCTTGGAAATAAATGAAAAGAACCAGAGCCTCGTGTTATTGTAGTTTTCTTAAGTGCAAACAATGCCTGAGTTGATGGACAGTTCTGTCAGTAAGCCAGGAAAGTGTGATGAAAGAAAGATGAATGAACTGTACTATCACATACGTTCCATATAATTTGCATTCAAGTCAAATAAAAGGCAGGTCCGGGCATACATTGTTAAAGGGTAATTTCCCAAAGTGATTGCGTAATGCACTACTGAAATGTTGAAATGATTTATTATGATTTACAGCTAAGCAACATTTACAGAGAATCAGAGAAGATCTGAAAATGCATGCGGACTTTATTAAGAATGACGGATTACTGAAATGCATATCCAGTGAGATGGTATCCAGTAACGGCCAGATACCTAATACCTGAGACAAATACTTTATATAATTACTGTCAGAATTGTCTGTATGGCTTTTCCACTATTTGTCATTTTTCCATAAATCCAGCTTTTCCAACCATCCATTTTCCTTGCCCAGATGTGTTATGCAGGGTCACGGGGGTCTGGAGCATATGCCAGAAGCTACGGGTACAAGGTCTTTATTCCTATTCATATTATTATAGTTACACCTCTGATATGTTACAAAATACTTTTATTTACCCACCGCAGCTTCATCTAATGCTGTGATTGACTCAGAATTATCTTTGATAAGGCACAAACCACCAGAGCAGTGAAAATAATCATAGAAATCGTCATCGTCGTCATCATCATCATCATCATCATCCTCATCATCATCATCATCATTATCATCATCATTATCATCATTATCATCATTATCATCATTATCATCATCCTCATCATCATCATCATTATCATCATCCACGCCATACTTAAGGCAACGAAAGCAGAAATTAGTTTCACATTCGGGACACTGGATGTTTGGGCATCCTTCACCTGAATGTGTCACAAGGGTCCTGCAGGCGGGGCAGATCCGGAAGAAGGGACAGCCCTTCACCTTGCTGTGTTCCTTCGCGATGAGCTCGCTTGACAGGAGAGCGGCTCGCGTCTGGCAGAACGGCAGCGCGCAGGAGCTGCCCCCGTGGCCGCGCCACTTGCGGCGGCACGAGCAGCAGAACTGGTAGATGCGGCGCAAGCTGGAGGAGCAGCGCGGGCACGCGGCGCGCTGGCCGTGCACGCGCCTGCCGTCGCTCCCGTTGCATCGCGGACACTGGCCGGGGAGAGAGAGAGACAGGTAGGGGAAGAAGCACCAGCCTGTGAGCAAACATCATGCACCGCTGCTGGGAAGTGCTCAGGTACCAAGATGTGGGAGTTGTCATGAGTTTGCACACACCGAATTACGTTAAATCCGTATTGTGGTCACTTTAAATCGAATTCATTCACGGTTTTGGAACCAGTAAGCCCAGCCACTTTTCAGGGTACCAGCCAGACTGGGTGTCTGCTTAGCTGTTACAGGTCAGGTACACGTCACCAAACTTACTATTAGGGACGCGTTCATGGCTTCGGGTTGGGCTGCTTCTTCAGCTATTCTGTCTGCTTCGAGAGAGGAAGAACAGAATGGCGCAATTTGATACCACGTGTAAAATTAATCTGAAATTCCTTCCTGGAGGTAACCGATACTTTAAACGGCAGTTCACCTTGCTCTACCCTACTTATATTATTGCACCTAATCATTACAGACATAAAATTTTTTAAAAGGCTCTCAGAAGTTATCATTTAAAATAATTAAAACTCTCAAAGTTTCAAATTCGCGCAAGTTCCTATCCAAAATGCTTACTCATGCAATCCATTGCTTACGTATCATTCAAAAATCAAAAATCATTTCATAAAATTGCGAGACGTAGTTTTAAGAATATGCAATTCAGTAAAGAGCCTTACCTACTATTTCTCTGTTCTGCACATCCAAGGATCCTAATCGCGGCGGAAGACAGTGACAGTCGCCTTTCGAATTGGAGAAAAATAACTCAGAAATCAACGGTATATGTAACAAAATCTTTATGACTTCCGTTAAGTTACGAGATAGAAGGGAATTCCCGCAGATTACAAAAGTGAAACCAGATACTTTTGGTTTCGCTCATGAAGTTCGGGGCAACTCCACGTATAAGTTGACTTTGAAGCTGAATTTTTATTTTCGTTTACTTTCATTTATCTTTACGGCCCTGACCAGCTACAGGATCGTTAATCAGCGCGCCAACGTATTCCGCGATACATAACCAGGGACTGACATAACTTGTACGGAAGTATGCATTCACCTTTAAAAGCGATACGTGCGGCAATCGTTTGTTGTAACATTGTGAATGCGTATCTATTTTATGTGCATTTGCACCAGCGTGATAAGAAATTATCGTGCATTTAACCTTTAAATTCTAATTCGTACTTCATTTGCGATATAGATGTAAAAATGCACGTTTATTTCTTGTCATATCGGCGCAAATGAGCATAAAATACGTATTCATTTGCGCTGTTACATTAATCGATTGCCGCACGTATCGCTTTCAAAGGTGAATGCGTACTTGCGTACCAGTTATGTCAGTCCCTGTGCATAACAGCAAAATCACAGAGCTGCGTTCAATTCGAAAATCCAAATTACTCCAGCCCCGAATGAAAGCCGAGAAGAAAATCAAATTACCTGTCTTCTTTATGGTTAACCCTTCAAGGGTGAGTTTTTATATTCTAACTGTACGATTGTGAATGTCATGATACAGTAACGCAGGCGTGCCCACTGGCAAATTGGTCCCAGCGAGAATCGCAGCTTACGGACGAGATCGACGATCTGCGCAGCTGTACCCATATCATAATGACACGTCTCACAGCACACATATAAAACATTTACATTCACGTCCACACAATAAAAGTTGGCGTCATTTCATTCGTGCACTAGTTTGGACGTATTTTGCAACTTCCTACATTTGTCGTCGTTTACACCGCACGTGTCTTAAAAAAGGCTTAATTACAGTTAATTACGGCAAAAACATACACTGAAAACTAGCACAAACGTAACTATTTTTAAACAAACAAAATCACGTCTTTTTGTGATGATGGACATTTCCTCTGACGAACTGGTATTAATTTAGGCTGAGTAAATTCAGGTTAATCTGAATGCATATTTTTCTCCATTCATTGAAGAACAGTGTAAACAGTAAATTCATAGGTTTGGAACTTGGAATTATATGAGTTGTTCCCAAACATTAAAAGAAAAACAACAAAATTAAACAGAAACTAACAAAAACGGCAACAACAGTGAAAGTCATGGATGACATCAGCCTCAAGGGGGTTCCTTGAGAAGCGGAATCAGTGTACACGGCAGTTGCTCCCACTTCGTGGAAACAGTCTGTCCCGTTTTAATGTGTTCCGATTCATTTGGAGTGACACCAAAGTCAGTCGTGTTTGGTTAAAGCGGAGGCAGAGGGATGCATTGAGTTCTGGCCGCTTTCACAACGTGATCTTTGTGTTGCGGAAGCTGGAATTGTCCCTGGGGAGGAAGAGAGGAGCTGTTAGACTGAGGTAGGGGGGCGACGTGCAGAAAACAGACGGCGGGAGTGCAACGCGGGCTGGCGACTGTCTAGTCACATGGATGTGGCTTTGCTAGTCTTGCCATAACTACTGTAAATTGCGAAGCCTAAAGCGCAATTAAGTCGTTGACTCCATTTATGTACAAGTGCCATTAGCAAATGTTAATCTATGATAACCAAAGGCGTCTAGTTGCTTTAGCAGACAGCCTTGCGGTGTGTGATTAACATACAGCCACAATCCAGGCCTTGAGCAGTATGTTAGCCTGCTGGCGGGTTCTGTTCTAGCTGCGTGTGCCTTCCATACTTGAGGCTGTCGTTGTGAGTCTTGTACTCCATGATGGTGTTGGGAGGCAGGTTCAGAACGCGCCGCAGTGTGTCACGGATCCGGGAGGTGGTCACTTGATCGTTGGCCGTCTTGTTCCATATCGACAGAATGTCCTCCTGTAGGGACAGGCCAGAACACACAGACACACCAAAGATCAACATCCTGTTGCCACACGGGAGCCCAGACAATCCAGTTCAAACAGTACAACAGAAACAAAGTGTTCCAGCTGTAACAGGACATAACAAAGCAAAAGAAAAGTGGGCCATTTGTTTAAATAACCATGAGATGTTACTGCTAATTTGTAGCATTTGCTTTTGGATCTAAGTGACAGTCACACATTAAGTAGCAGACACTGACTGTGATATTTGTAATCAGAACAAAGCTTATTAAGTGGTTCTCCTGCATACGCAGAATATGCATCCCAATCAGCAATCAACACCCAGCTCTGTGTGCAGTCTGTGTGCCTGTCCTTCTGCTACTGAGACAACCCTGAAATGCCCCCCCCCCAACACACATCTCCGGCTGACCTGGAAGCGGATGGACACCACCACCCCGCAGATCTCCTCCCCCACCATGAACTGCTCTCCCAGCATGGCTAAGATGATGTTCTCCCAGAAGCGAGAAGCCAGGCCTTTGCGCAGACGGATTATCCACTTGCCCCCGTTCTTGTTCGCTTCGTCCTTGAAACGGGGCAGCGGAACAAAAGTCTAAATGACGGGAGTCGTTCGACTTCGTCCTCCTGATCGAATTGAAACAATGCAGACCTACATATGAAAAGCAGCAGTCTGCACCAAGATTAAAATATGCACGATCATCAACACGTCCGCGATGGAGCAACAGTTGTGCGTTGACGCAGTGCTAAGGACAGGCCACTGCACGATGTTCCACCTGTGTAACGATCCAGTGACCAAAGTGTGTAAGGAAACACTGTGCGACCCTGTACTTACCTCCCACATGGGCTTGATGCCCTCTTTGAATAAGTGGAAGTCACTGTGACCTGTCAGATCCCCGGGTCGAACCAAGTGGCTATAAAACTTCCAAAACTGCTCCACCTAAGACACCCAGAACAGGGAAGGCGAGCTTTACACCAAAACAAATTTGGAAAGATGGACATTTTGAATCCACATTCATTTACACACTAGACAATCCTGATTTTATTGCTTTACGGAAATCAGATATTAAAATAATATTTAAAAATTTACAAATCATAAATAAGTCCCTGTCTGAAGTGCGCTAACGAGGAAAAAGAAATGTGTAATGAAGCAGAAGGGATGATTGCTGACCGAGGCCACAGTGCCTATCTGCCGGATGTTCTGCTCGTAGCTCTGCGTGTTGGCGGGTCGGCTCGGGGTTCGGCGCGAGTACCAGAAGGTGTAATTGTACTGCAGAGGGTGCTCCCCTGCTCCCGGGGAGATAGTCTGGCCACAGGGAGACCGATACATCGCTTTAAGTATATTATTGCTGAATAACCCATTTTAAATGAATGCATTTAAAGAGCAATTTTTACCGACTAAGATTCCTAGTTAAACCATCAAATGGGGATGGACACCATTGACTACACACAAAAGCCAACGGAAACCGTGCATCAGATATGAAGGGGCAGAGTTCAGCGAGCACCTTCCGCCGCCCGTTGCTGTTCGGGATGGAGCTGCTCTCCGCATCGCTCTTCTCTTCCCGCGGGACTACCGAACTGTCCTGGTCTCCGGTGTCGTCGTCCTTCAAACTGAAACGGTATATTAATGAGGAATATATTGTATTACTTTTCCTTCGCGAAATAAATAACTTATACTTGCAAAGCAACTAACTCTGCTAGAATCGATAGCTATTCTGTTCTTTGGTTGTGGGCGGGGGGGGGGGGGGGGGGGGGGGGGGGGGGGGGGGGGGGGGGGGGGGGGGGGGGCGGGCGGGGGGGGGGGGGGG
>JAODLD010000070.1:3843995-3859880 GCA_026781065.1 Mormyrops boulengeri | reverse complement strand
TATTTGTTTATATTTTTTTTTATTTTCTTTGGGCATATAAAAAAATTTATTTTCCCACCAAACAACCCCTCGCTTCTCGCCTTTTTTTTTTTTTTTTTTGTTTTAACCCCCCCCCCCCCCCCCCCCCCAATGGCAGTTGCAAATCAGGCTTAATTTTTAATCAACGTAAATTTCAAACGATCTTATTCAATATATCGATGTTATTTAAAGCGCTGTTAAACAAGAGGAACTGGTTTAGTGTTTTGTTATGTAGTAGCAGTTAGCTTCGGTGTACTTACTGGTCAAATTGGTTCATGGCTAGCTCCCAATAAAACTTACTTAGGAAAACTCTATCTCGCCAGCTTACGTACGATGTGATGTTTCGTACAGTCGATTCCTGGGGAATCGGTAATCTTCTACAAAAAAGTTAAGATTATTTTTTTATATCAATTAACCAGTGACAACTTGTGCAAAAGCCGACTTCATAAGATTTGCGCAGACGCAGTTCAAGCCACCAAAAGCATGGCAACGGGCAGAGGACTGGGACAAACCGAACCAAACGGCAAATCGCGTTGTGAAAAAAAATGGTTTCACAAAAAAAATAGGTATCACACCACTTCTCTGTTGTTCTGCAAAATTGATGGAACACGAAACAATATCGCAGTGAGTACACATAAGGTCATGTTCATATATTCAGCAGCTAAATAAATCTATTGTCACTGAATTTTCTGCAATTATTGTATGATTATCACGTGATCTGACATGTGTTGGCTGAGCCAAAAATAAAATGAATATAAATGCCAATATTTTATATTTTGGAAAATGTCATGTGAATTTTATAACTGATTTCCTTCTAATATTTATTCCTTCCATAAGTGTGTATCCAGCACAAGGTCATGGTGAACTCCTCTACAACATTATTGCAAAGTCTGGCAGACGAGAGGCTTATTGTAAGGGGAAAGAATGCCCTTTTATTAAGCCCTGAAAAGGACTAGCACAGGCTCCAAACAACCACCGACACACATAACAGGGAAACACGGGAGGTCAGACACTGGACAGTAAGGCACACCCATAGTGGGTAATTTATACAATGGCTAAAGACATGCGAGGATCACGTGTGACATGGACAAGGACTCGCATGACAATTAGAAATACACACATAGGGGTTATTTACAATATTCCCTGCATGCTCAGTGTACAAATTGGACTCCTCTATGCGGAGCCATGTCACCAGTGCTTTATCGCCCCCCTCCCAGAAGTTGACTATCCTGGCAACTACTACAGCCAGTCCTCCGCCATATCCTCCAACAAGTTGCAAAGGTCTGGCAGCAGCCACCGGTGCGCTCTCTCAGGTGACCGCGGACATGCTGAGCAGCTGGGGACCACTGGCAGAGCTGGGCTGCTAGTGAGCTCTGAGCTGCCAGCAGTCTCTGGCGGTACGAGTCCCCCTGGGCCTTGGCCCTTCTTCTTCTGCAGCTTGTGGGGGACCTGTTGCCGACTGCCAGGCTGTTGCCCCTGCTGGTCCAGAACTCCGGTGGCCTCGTGCAGCTGCTCCCACCCTGCCCCTGCTCTAGGGATTCTTGCGGCTGGTATTGCTGGTTCTGCCGCCGCTGCTCAGTGAGCTCATGGCGCTCTTGAGTCAGCTGAGTCTGCCTTGGCGCAACTCGGCCGCCGTGTCTTCCGCTCTGCAGCTCTATAGCCCCCTGCAGGTCTGCCAAGCTAGAGCAGGCTGTTAGGGCAATGTCCAGTTCAACTGCTTCAGCTATCCCACTTCTGACACCAGTGTAATGTCTGGCAGACTGAGTCATCGCGGCGGTGGCAAGAAACAAGGAGGTTTATTGTAAGAGGAAAGAATGGCCTTTTATTAAGCCTTTAAAACAACTAACACAGGCACCAAACTGACACACATAACAGGGAAACATAGGGAGATCAGATGCCGGACAGTAAAGCCTAGTACATACTTCACTTTTGTGCGTGTACTTTCAGGCTGGGACAGTAGTGCTTGTGGGGAGGCGAGTGGCTGCGGTCGGTGCATGAATTCAGCAGTGATATTCCAGCAGACCAGGAGAGACCAGACATATTGCAACTAACACAAAATACAAGCAGTCCAGTGAGACGTAAACTTATATGTAGTTTTATAGTTATTATCCAAGGCTTGGGCAGTATTACGGTAATAAGGCATAGCACAGTATTTTGAAATCCTTACACTCCCCACCTTTTATTGGCAAGATTTAAAAATGCCAGAATACATCTCCTTTTTAAAATACCGTACACCTTGGTATAATGTCTGGACAGTATGAAAATTTAGATATGCGGGTACCTCCGACCGTCCTCAAACAGCTGCTCTCCATTACTAGCACCACAACAATTATTTCTCCTCTACACTTTCGTTATTGACCACTGATCTGTGAAACTTCACCCTGCCACCTACTGGAAATACCTAATCAATTATCTTGCACATGCATGGTCAATGCCCACGGATGTGCGAGGCTTCTGCTACACTAATAAACATCTAAGCTACACATGCACCAACCACAGTCCGCAGTCAACCCATGACAATGAAATTTACATCTCATCCTTTCATCCACAACTGAAAGCGCACGCAGAAAAGTGAAGTATGAATTGGTATTTAGGCACGCATATGGTGGGTAATTTATACAATAACTAGGATTGGTTCTCAGTCCTGTTCCTGGTGCCCCCCGCCAGAATGTTTTCATTCCAACCCTACCTTAAGCAGGCTTATATGCTAATAATGAATGTAGCAGGTTGAAAGCAGTGTGGGTTGGAATTAAGACATTCTGACAGCGGGGCACCAAGAACAGGACTGAGGACTAGGGTGAGTATTGTTAAAATGGGAAATTTCCTTTCTAGAAAAATAATCTCAGTGTCTTGAATCCCAACTTGATACCATTCGAAATACAATAATGCCCCTTGGACACTATATAGAAGAGAAAATTAAGTATTATAAATAGATTACTGCAATGTTTAACTGTCCCATTTTGCCGGGTGTCCCGTTTTCACAATACTCACCCTACTGAACTAGAGACACGCGAGGATCGGACAGGGCTCAGATATAACACGGCCAAGGATACAGGCGACAATATGAAGCAGAACACAAGTTATTACAATAACACATAAAGGGGCTATTTACAATATTCCCAGCATGCTCAGCGCAACTGATTGGGGCTGCGCTATGCGAGGATATCTCGCCGACGCTACAGTATTTATATAATGAGTCATATTTTCTTTTAAAAAATTCTAGGCATGAACCGGCATAGCCGGTGTAGCCATGCCAATATTTAAATAATAAATCGCTTCTAGGTGAAATATTCTGGCAACTGACATCGGCTTAAAGAGGTCACAATGAATGTCAGCTATGCAGAGATATGGCAGGCTACCGTCTACAAATAAAGAAAAATTCAGCTTAATGTCGCAATAAAAGCAGTTCTGATGAAGGACAACCAGGACTATCGACGAATACTCAGTTTTGATTAACTTCTGTGCTTTTAACCTTTTACATAATAGTGATCAACCATGTTTGTGTAAAACTTACTTCTACATTGTAGATTTATGAATTTTATAGATTTTATATTGACAAACAAGTCGGGTAACATATTTTTAACAAGCTGCGTTTTGACATAAAGGGCTTGTAAATGTGTGTTGTTCGTCATAATGAATCTTCACGGCATGGATTATTTATTATTAATATGTATATGAAAAGGAACCAAACGAATGTGAATCCTTTACTCGAGTCGGTGCGAATTTAAGGGGCGGGTTCAATCGCTCGCCTTACTCGCGGATTTGGGAATATTTAATAGCGCTCAGCCAATGGCGATGAACACGTGAAAATGGTCCGTGTGTGAAAAGGTCTGTCATCAGGCAAACACCAGCAAACACCGGGCTGCTGGCCGTGGCTGGGAAAGTTCAGCAGAATGGATACGTTGTTAGAATCGGCGCTTGTCATGCGTGCCCTGCTTGTGATCGGGGGTTTCACTGTTCTGTTTTATTGCTGTAAATTTACGTGGAAATGCTGGCGCGGCTTTCGGGTTTACGTGCTGTCAGAGTACTGGCGAGCGGATCTGAGCGCTTATGGACAGTGGGCCGGTAAGTTCAGGAACCGGGACCGGAACCGGGACCGACGAACCTGTAGCCATGAGTACTCGGACACCCAGCCGGGGATGTTTTATAAGCTCCTGACAGCGAACAGACGATAAAGAATATTTGTACCTCCGAGTAATAGGAAGTGGATGTTTGGTGAAGCAAGTTGCGCTTTACAGTTGCCGAAGCTTGGTAGTTGGTAGTAGCGCACTAAATTCAAAACAGACCTTTGTTGAAGTAGCCTACTTCATCAATCGACACGTTACCCCAGACAATCCGCACTTCTTGGTGTTTAATATTTTTCTATGCATAAAATTGCTGTTTCCAGACTTTGTTTCGCTGTTGCCACTTTGTATTTTCATAATAAAGATCTAGAATATTACAATGTATTAGATGTGATCTGGTCCATGTTGTCCCGGTTACTTGGACCTTGACGTGGGACGTTGGGGTCCGATATTGGATGTTTTGCTGCATTATCTAATTCTTAGTTTAGGCTTAATTAATACCCCACACGTTCTTAAAAAGCGACTAACATGGTAGCTATTGAAAGGACAGACAGAAGAGTGACAGTTTTGGTATTGTTGAAACAGCATAAAATTTATTATGAAACGACGTATTAAAGGACGGATAAAGACGAGGGAAAAGAAAACAGTGAAAGGAGTTAATGGGCAGGTGGCTGATCCAAAATATGATTCCGGGACAAATGTACAAACAGAAAAAATGAAAGCGCAGCGATTAGAATCTAAAGATGGTTTGTGTACAGTAAGTTAGCCAGAGACCGGGTTTGTTTACGCTCGTTTCCCCAGCTTTAACTGAATCGTTTAAATCGCTCTCTGTTGGTCAGAGACCATCAGTCCCAATGCCGCCCTGCCAGTGGCTGTTCTGGGGGGCCAGACTGGGGCCAGGTGTTCTGTTAGGGGGGGCAGATGCATTTGACCATAATGTCCTCAAGGTATTACTTACACTAGATTGCCAGGATTAAGAAGCAAAAGACAATTTTGAAAACCGATGTTATTTATGCAATCCTTTGCAATCACATTTTACAGTTTTTACAAATAGGCCTATGTAACTCACTGTGATTTCTCGTTCATGCTGCCTTGCTTCCTCAAGCTTGACTATTTTATCATTTTATTTTTTTGTCGTTACCCTCGCTTTTCACCAGAAGTGATTTGACCACCCGGCGCCCCCGCGTTATGGATCTGTCAAGAAAATGTGCTTATATTTGTGCTTCGTCTGTTTCCAGCACGCATTTTAGCCCACATATATAAATGTGGATAATAATTATAATAATAACAATAATAATACTAATAATAATAATAATTATAACTACAACAACAAAAACAACAATAATAATAATACATTTATTTCAGACATAAGTAGCAAACGAATTTCTCTCCCGTTTTGTTGTCTGATGACAAATTACATCATGGCGAATGAACAGCTAGATCAAGAACGAGAGAGTATGTGACACCAAAAAAAGTTTATCATGGGCATACCTAGATATCCTGGCGCCCCTGTCAAAATGTCACCTGCCCCCGTACAATTTTGCGTATCATTTTGTATACTCAGGGACCCCTGTAAGGGCTGGACCCCTGAATCTGCCAGGGTATCCACGCCCCTCCGACGCCCCCTGCTGGCAATGCTGAGCAACAGGCTGCAGACGGAAAATGCATTGTTGCTGTTAGTTACCAGCCGTACCAATGTTACCAATGTTAAATTCGCCATTGAAGCTAAACGTCAGTTCGTTTATTTTGTATGAAGCAGCGCGTGAATTGCTACATGCGCATTATGATTCACTTTAACACTGTTAAAATCATACAAACATCATGTGTCTGGATTACTCCTGGGAAAAGAATGATTGCTACGTGGGACACTCTGGCTCCCCGCTAATGACTTTCCAGAATAGTGCCGTTATCAGCGGCTTACTTTGCTTTCTTCCTCTGTTCTTCAGTAACGTATAAAGCTCCCGAGGGCAAAATGTAATGCGTTGACTGATTGTGTGGACCTAAGGGGGGTTAGATCATCTCTTGTTTGTTCCAGCGGTTCCTGGGAGGAGATTATGCCCGTCCTGTGCTTTTGTTCGTATTGTTGCGCAGTAGTCCAGTTGTCGTTCTTCAGGGCAGTGCAAAAGTCACGACCGTCTGATTCATTTTAGGGAAAACAATTTAACCAAAACCAGTATAACAATCCAAGAAAAATACATGCATATAATCTTTGGATAAATGGGAATATCAATAAACAGATATGTTTTTAAATTCTGCCTGTGTTTTATCCCTGAACTTGGATGTGATCAAGGCAGGCCTGAGTGTTCTGGTGCCCTAGGCAGCATTCTGGGGAGCTCCTCGTCATAGCAGCCTAAAACAAATTTTGCCAGTTCATTTTCATTAAAAAACATTTCAGCAGTGCATGGTGCCTGGCTGCTAATAGCTAGCTCACATCTGATTGACAAGAAAAATACAGAAATATACTGTAAATAATGAACCTACAGGGCGAGCCGGCCCCGGGCCTCAGCTGCGTCGCCTACAGGGAGAGCCGGCCCCTGGCCACAGCTGCGTCGCCTACAGGGCGCGTCGGCCCCGGGCCTCAGATGCGTCGCCTACAGGGAGAGCCGGCCCCGGGCCACAGCTGCGTCGCCTGCAGGGCGAGCCGGCCCCGGGCCACAGCTGCGTCGCCTGCAGGGCGCGCCGGCCCCGGGCCTCAGATGCGTCGCCTGCAGGGCGAGCCGGCCCCGGGCCTCAGATGCGTCGCCTGCAGGGCGTGCCGGCCCCGGGCCTCAGCTGCGTCGCCTACAGGGCGAGCCGGCCCTGGTCCAAGGCATTGTTATGTTTGGTTTTCTTGATGATCCATGTTTGTAGCTTTTGTGTGAGTTTGGTGACGTCAGGTTATTTGTACGTGTACAGTACTGTGCAAAAGTTTAAAGCTATTTATCTAGATAGTAAGTCCACATTTGCTCAGAACAAAAAACACAATTTAATATTAGAACATGCAAATTAATTTAAGAGTAACACAATAAAAATCAATAGAAATATCTATTTCTTCTGTTCTCTAAAAAGTTATTGATAATTTGCTGGATGGCTAGATGAACACCACTTCTGTTCCCAAATCTGTCCTTGGGGGAACCTCAGCCATTCCATATATTTATTAAATTTCACCACCAGCTCAGTTAATTAACTAAATTTAGTTAAAAAATCAATGAGTTATTGATTACCTATATAAGGTGTGATAGTGGTTGAGTCATGAATGTATTGCATGGTTGCTAGAAATAATGTGGTAATTTTAGCAGAGGTTTTGAAACCGCTAAGCTATAACTTTGACAGGTATAATATAGTTCTACATTCGCAAAGATCATTTAAACATTTTCTATGGCTGCCTGAGATTTTAGCACACTACTATATATATGACATTGTAGGTTTTTACTGTGTTAACATGGTCATTATGACTTTCAGTCCTGAACAAGACATTACATGTGTTGGAACTTTTGCTTTTAGCTGGTTAGCCAATATTTTGAGGTGCAGTAACTTAACCTACATGTGCTCTGACGTTCTTGTTTGTTTTTTGTAGTTGTTACTGGAGCAACCTCTGGAATTGGAAAAGCTTATGCTATGGAGGTAACCTTACCAGATGGCTATTGGCACCATGTTCTGCTTTCCACTCAGGGTTATTTATTGTTGTCCGTCTATGATGTTTCTGTGTCACCTTTCAGTTGGCCAGCAGAGGACTGGATGTGGTTCTGGTCAGCAGGTCAGAAGGGAAGCTGCAGGCTGTTGCCAAGGAGATAGGTGTGCGGGGGGAGGGGGGGCATGTGCATGTCAAAAGAGGACAACTGTTTCTGTACTTGGGGTGTATATATAACCCAGTCATGTCTGTTTCAGAGAGTATGTATGGGAGACGGACTCGGATCATCCAGACAGATTTCACAGAGGGGCCACAGATCTATCCTCGCATCGCAGAGAAGCTGCAGGGCTTGGAGATCGGCATTCTGGGTACTGCAGGAACACAGGGAAACCGCGGGCACCCTGGGACAGCAGCGACTGATGAGATTGTGACCATATAGATAGTGGGCACCCCTGCATCCATCAGCTGCTTTTCCATTACAGGGTTGTGGGGGGGTGTTGTAGCCTATCCCGAGCAGCAGGGGGCGGTAGACAGGACACCTTGGACAGATGGCCAGTCTTCTGCATACATCATTAAACATAATGGCATACTACAGGCAATTTACAATGCCAGATGCCTGCTTTGGACTGGGGGAGTAAAGCCGCACAATATGGGGAGAACATCCAGACAGAGCAGGACTTGAGATTTGAACCCACAGCCCTAGAAATGCTAGTGCCGCCCACTGAGCCACTTTACCATACATCATTCCATCCACTAAACCAAGGCTTTTCAAAATCACGGTCCTCAGCGGCTGATCCCTGCTGATTTTCCCACCTTCCTTCACCTGTGAATCAGGTGTGAAGCCTCTGGCCAATCAGAATCAGTAATTATTAAACTAAGTACCTGGGAGAACTGAAAACACGGCCTGGATTTGTAATCGAGGGCCAGATTTGAAGAGGCCTGCACTAAACAGAGGCCCTCCCTGATACTGCTGACTCACTGATGCTGTGAAATACGCTGTCTTTGTTTCCCTCTCTTCCTGTCCAGTGAACAACGTGGGTATGAACTATGCAGGAATGTTGGTCAGCTTTTTGGACGTTCCGGACCCCGAGCAGGTAAGGAACTCTGTCCAAGCGCCGCTTCCAAATGATAACCGATTCTTTTTTTTTTTTTGTTTTCTTTTATATAATGTTTATTGACTTTAAAAGTTTCAACAAAAACAAGGAGAGGAAAAAACTAACACAGCAAAACAATGTAACAATAACTCTGCTCACTGAAACAAACAATAAATGGCAAGTAATCAATTACATGCGTCACACGCTCTCGTCCTGTATAAACCCCCTTGTAAATGTGCTTGCAATATTCATCCCAATGTATAGCAATAAAGGTTTCCGTATTCTATGAAAGATGTTGTCTTTGTTATGTGACATGCACGGGAAATAGACCTAAGATACATATTCTAATATGACAATATGGCACTCTCTTCTAGAGGGGGGCTTTATCTTTTGTCCAATTCAGGAGAATGCATTTCCTGGCGCAGAAAGTTAACGTTTCGTACAGCTGCTTCTTGTATCTTCATCAGTGAGAAAGCAGTTTGAGATTCCAAGCAACATACGCTGCGGCTCGCACTGCGAGTTTGTAGATAAGATCTTATTTATCTCTTGTCGCACCATATGCCTGAACTTCTGCATTTTCCTGCAAGACTACTGAGTGAGATTGCTGATCTCTGTTTTGCATTTGAGGGATTGAGGGGAAAGGTCAGCATTAAACTTGCGACGCTGAGAGGGGGATATCTGAATTCTGTGTAGAATTTTTTTTTTAACTGAATTACTTTAACTCTGTCACAGACACTTAAGGTACTTTTCATTTTCCCAATCGCCATCTGAGATCTCTAGATTATGTTCCCTGTCCCATACCGCCTTCAAATGCGAAGTGCCTGCAGAACTATACTTAAGGAGTCCATAGAAAAAATCCTGTGGAACATCTCAGTTGTGATTTAAAAAATAATTTCTCCTCTATGCATGAAGTTCTTTGATTAGAGAGAATGGTGGTATCCCTTTTAACGAAATTCCTTATTAGTAAATAATGAAAAAAAACTCCTGATTTTGAATATTGGATGTCTCAGTTCACTGATTAAATGACATCAAAGTAGATCCATCCATCAAATCACATAACCTGGAAAGCCCTTTACTGGTCCAAGCCCGAAAACCAGGGTCTATTATTCCCGGCAGGAAGTCAGGGTCGTCACATATTAGTGTGAAGATGGAGGTAAATTGACTATTACCTTTCTAACAATCTGCCAGGCTCTAACAGTGCAAACTGTAATAGGGTTAGAACGCACATTTGTTAGAGATTTGGTCTTTCTTATAAATAATAAGTTTACAAGAGGTAATTTGGACATGGAACCTATACCTATACCTAACCAGAGGGAAGTAGAGTCTTTGTGTACCCAGTCAGTAATGAAGCGGAGGTGCACGCTGAGCTGGTACTTTCAAATGTCATGAAGGTCAAGACCACCCTCTGAAGACGAGGGTCATAAAGTTGCTGGTCTAAGATGGGGTGTCTTCTTAGCCCATATAAACAAACTAAACCAGCTATTCAGGCTTTTAATGGTTTTATGTGGGAGAATAACTGGGATCATCTGAATTGGGTAAAGCAATCTAGGGAGAATATTCATTTTTAAAAGAACCACATGACCTAGCCAGGAAATAGGAATGGCATTCCACCTCTACAAATCTAGTCTAATGCGTTAAAGCAGAGGAACAAACTTCATTTTATACATATTGTCAAGTTCAGGGATGATGTATATTCCCAAATATACAAAGTCTGTTTGGGACCATCTGAAGGGAGAGGGACATAGAGATTTTAGGTTATATGTTTTAAACTGCCCAAGGACATCACCTTGGACTTACTAACATTCATTATATAACTTGAAAAGGCACTGAACTCAGATAGTGTCAGTGAGGTTAGAGATGGATATCTCAGGCTTAGTTATGAAGATCAGAATGTCGTCAGCATTGAGGGTTATCTTGTGATGTCTATGTGCTGTAACTAAGGCATGTATGTTATGGTTCGTCTTGAGACCCTCAGCCAATGGCTCAATAGCTAAGGCAAACAGGAGGGGGGAAAGAGGGGGGCAGCCCTGCCGTGTGCCTCTATGGGTGCAGAAATTTGGAGATCTCAGCTCATTGCTGAGCACCACAGAGAGAGGATCACTATAGATTAACCCCTCTGATGAATTGTTCCCCGAGCACAAATCTTGCCAAAGTGTACAGATACACGGTCGAATGTTTCTTTGGATGCCGAGAAGACAATCAGATCATCTGTTGACTGCTGATGGAAAAATTTTACTTATGTTCAGTAATCTGAGCAGATTATTGCACAAGTTACCACCTTTAATAAAACCGGTTTGGTCTTCATTGATAAGCATGGGGAGTAAGCTCTCCGGCCGTGTAGCCAGTACTTTGGAAAGGATTTTCAGGTCTACATTAAGTAAAGAGATTGGTCTATAGGAGACACCATCCTCTGGTTGCTTATCTTCTTTTAAAATCGACGAGATATTAGCCTCCCTCGAAAACATTGGCAGGATACCTCTTTCAAATGAGTCTTTTAGCATGTTTAGCAGGGGGTCAACTATGAGGTCCTGGAACACTTTATAGAACTCACCCCTTAGCCTGTCTTTTCCAGCTTGCAATGGTCATTGATTCTTAAATAGGAATGTTCCTACCACTGATTTACCTAAACGTCTCATCTCTTTCGGCAGAGAATAACTCAGGTCATCAACTGTAACATCCTGTCCGTCACCCAGGTAAGAGTACATGAGCTCCTCGTCAGTATGTCGCGTTGCCACAGAGTGCTTCATGAACACTGGAGCTAGGGAGCAGACTCCCTCAAAGAGCTAAATCTGAGAGTTAAAGCGTCAGGTTAAGTAATAACTTTATCTCGTCTAACCAGAAAGCTGGCGTGTCTTAACTGAATTGAGGCGTGTCTGAGGGTGTCCCTTCCACCTGAACCTAACAGGGGTGGCTATCTGTGATCTCCATGGTGATCAAAAACACACATACACTGCATTTCCACATCTCTCACGCACTGCTTCTCTTTCCACTGACTCCTTCTCTACTTACTCTGGCTTCAGCTGGTTTCTCTTTCATCGCGACGACAGTGTCGTTGAATAGATGGGCGCCTTTTCCCCAAACTGAATAAAATAGCCACCATCCTACCCGGAGGGGGAGCTGCTAGCTAGACTTGGGCGATATTGCAGTAATACCGTATACCATGGTAGTTTGGGGGTATGTCGCAATATATTCGTTCAAAAATACCCCAGCCCCTCCCCATAGCAAATTCTATCAGAAAATAGCGGAATAGCGGTATGTTGCATCCTATTTACCTCAGAGTTTAGAAGTCGGAGCTGGGATTGACATCACACCCCTGCTCCAGTACAAGTCGGAAAGCCGTTTGGCAATAGCAGGTGCAGCCAGGTTTATTGTTAGCCATACCAGTCAATAACAATGCATTACGTGTTGTTTTGCACATACAAACACGCTAACAACAAGTCCACAGATAGAGGTTGGGCAGTACTGTGTGTACAACTAATGTAATGACACACTCATGAGACATAAGTGCTAATAAACAGTATATAACTACAGCTTTCACTTCTGTTGATTAAAGGGAGTAGCCATCTTGAATTCTGAGGGCGGGGTTGTGTCGATTCCTCCAGCGGTTCAAGTAGGAATTCTGACTTTGGGGGGTGTTCCGGTTGAAATTTCTGACTAGGAACTTCCATTTGATACTGAAGAAGCCTAGTGCTGGCTGGGGTGGGGGCGGGTGTGGCAGTAAAATCCAGGTAATCTTGCCACTGAGTAGAGGAATGAAAAATTTCACAGACACTGGGTTTCATTGGTGGGTGTCAGGGAGTTACTGTCAATTTGTGAAGAAGTACACACTGATTCTGATAGACAAAGAACAGGAACTCACGCACGTGTCGGCCTTATTCCTTATCGTTGTGCCAGATGACCTACGTTTGAGGGTCTAGCAGATGGCCCCTTCAGTCGCTGGGTTAGTGGTACTGCTACAGACCCCTGGTGGGACTATCCTTGGTGGAGGCGGCCTTCTGCATGACCCGAGTCTGGGGGCCACGTATGAAGGTCACTTCATGTGTAAACAAACAAGCAAACAAATACGAGAAGCAGGAAGCATGTGACAGAAAGGAGGTGGGGTGTTAATGCTTGGAGAGAATGTGAACAGTGAACCGGATACAGTGGCTGTCACTGACACCATGTCCCCGTTCCTCCCCAGATGACCCGACTTGTTCTTCCACACATGGCGGAAAGGTAACTTGACAGGGGTGGCAGGGGATTTTTGTGCTCATGGGAGTTTTACTTACACAAAAATGTTCTGAGGGCAGAACGAAAAATGACTTCAGAGAGTTCAGAGATGGTTCGGAGAGATAACCAATTAGATTGTAGAGGAGGTGGGTCCAACTAATCAGATGTCTTAGTCCCACCTCCTCTAGTTGCTTGGGCCCACCTCTTCTACAATCTGATTGGTTATCTCTCTGAACCAATCATTTTTCGTTCTGCCCTCAGAATATTTTCATGTAAGTAAAACTCCCATGAGGGGTTTCTATGTCTGCGGACATGGAAGTTGTCCTTCACATAATCATTATATTCTGACTTTGAGACCACGTCTCCTGCAGGCGTAGAGGGCTGATCATTAACGTGTCCTCGGAGGCCGCCTCCGTGCCCCAGCCCCTGCTCACCCTCTACTCGGCCACCAAGGTGAGCTCCTCCTTCTCCTCCTTCCTGCTCGCTGCCTTTCTGCAGCCTCTGGGTCTTTGGTCCTGCCTGTCACCCCTGCTGTGCCCCTGAGGTTCTGTTCATCTTTTTGGGTTGTGGTCTGTCTCGTGGGCTCTCGTTGTTCCTCAGGTTCCTTTTTTGCATGTGAGTGTTTGGGATGGTGGGGGGCAGGGTCAGGCACTTGGAAGCCATGAAAAATTGTGCCTGTCGGGGTGAGGTATTGTACAGCAATTCTCTCTACTTGTGACTCTCCATCTGCCCATTATGCTCTGTCCTCTGAAATTCATGCAGTTAGTCTTGGTCCTCCTGTGTGTGTGTGTGTGTGTGTGTGTGCCAGCAGTTAGCATCACATCCCGAGTTCCGGCTTTTGACTGCTCTTCCGTTACGGTGTTTCTCTCCTTCCCTAGATCTTTGTGACCTACTTCTCCAGATGCCTCAACTCGGAGTACAGATCCCAGGGGATCACTGTGCAGGTAACCGGGCAGGTGTCAAAGCTGCCTCTGCAGCATGCGATATGAAATGCACCATGTGGAGTCAGCACCTTTGCACAGGGAGATGATTGATGTCATTATTATTGAATGAACTTGACAGAAAGTTCTAAAAGTTCTACTGAAGCTCTGGCTTCTTATTCAAGGTCAAGGTCAAGGTCAAGGTAAACTTTATTATCCCCCAAGGGGAAATTCACATGGTCAACATTGCACATCTCACATGACAAACAGTATTCAAACAGATGACAATACTATTTGTCATGTGAGACGTGCAGTGTTGACCATTTGAATTTCCCCTGTGGGGATAATAAAGTTTACCTTGACCTTGACCTTGAGTAAGAAGCCAGAGCTTCAGTAGAACTTTTGTTGTAGCTGTTCATTGTCTGTCAAGTCAAACATTACTCCATTACAAACAGGACATGCTGAAGTAGCGACCTTGTAGAAATTCAAAACAGAGCGCTAGACCGGCGACCTGTATCGGTGTTAATGTGCTTGTGTTTTGTGCCTCCTACGCAGTGTGTGACTCCATTCCTCGTATCCACCAACATGACCTACAACATCGAGGTGGGGGCCTTCGTGAAGAGCGCGCCAGCCTACGCCCGCGAGGCCCTGAACACCGTGGGCTACTCCAGCTTCACCAGCGGCTGCGTGCTACACGCCCTGCAGGTCAGAGAATTGGAGACGTGCACCTCGCTGGGTCTTTGGCAATCCCTAGACACCATTTATTGAGGGGGGGGTTAGTTCAACCCACTTTCTGCACCTTGGGACATTGGGATCATTTGGGATTTCGCTGAATTCCAGGGGACCGACTCGGAAATCGTGTTTCTCACATGTTCAACGTGGACTCCATACTGCCACCTAGTGTAGGACAGTATCCTGTAGGAAAGTAGGAGAGTATCACTACCTACTGAGCCACGTGTTGTAGCACTGTTTCTCAGCTCGGTCCTCAGAGAATCCCACACAGCCCACATTTTTGCTCCCTCCCTGCTCCCTGCTGAAGCAAAAATGTGCAGTATCAGCGGGCCTGAGTACCGAGTTGAGAAACACCGCATTACAGGGTTACAGTTAGTTTACCAGTTCTCTCTCTCTCTCTCTGTCTCTCTCTCTCTCTGTCTTTCTCTCCCCCCACCCTGCAGCACTTTGCACTCTCCATCCTCTTCCCCGAATGGTTTCGCCTCTCCTCGTTCTCTGTGAGGCAGATGGAGCGATTCGCTCGGAGCCACCAACAGCAGATCGAGGCCATGATACAGGAGTCGCAGAAGAAGCAGAGATAAAGGCGGCAGTGAGTGTCTGTCACGTGCACTGGAGGTGGATGCTGGAGGGCAGCGGGGGGGGGATGGGGGAGTCGGTTAGGGTGAGCCACCGGAGCTGATAGCGCGTCGCTAATTAGGCTACGCTCAGCAGGCGTCGCGGCGTACAAGTCGGCAGAAAGACGTCGGAGAGGCTTTGAGGGTGGAGCTCTAACGTGGCCCAGATGGACTCTGGCTTAACCCTCCTGCAATGACACCACCTTCGACCCCATAATATGCATAAACACTTCACAGAATAAGGTTGTCACGGATATGTCACGTAACCTGAAACGGCTGCTGAGCAACTCACTGTCTGTTAGTCCACCACAGTGCTGTAGTGTATTTTTATACTCAATAAATGGCAGTATTTTTGCACACGGCTTCTGCTGGTGCTTTGCCCCCCACCCCACCCCACCCCACCACCATCGGCTCCATGGCAACGCTGCTATTCTTGCCCTCGGCCAAAGAGCTTTGACCTCTCTACTCTCTACAGTCACGGTAGTTTCCTTCACAATGTTGTGGAGCAGGATGGGCTGCTGGCTTGGGGGGGGGGGGGGGGGGGGGGGGGGGCCGCAGGGGGATCGGGGCATTAGGAGGGCGAAGGACCCAACCCGGCCCCCGCGGACCCGTGGACCGCATCAT
>JAODLD010000070.1:3814892-3829885 GCA_026781065.1 Mormyrops boulengeri | reverse complement strand
CCCCCCCCCGCCGCGCGCGCCCGCGGCGCGCCCGCCCGGGCGGCGGGGCGGGGGGCGGCCCCCCCCCCCCCCCATGTGAGCTTGGTCTCGAGTTTATCATTCATGGAAGGATGTTTTCATTTTACAAATAATGTTACAAACAAAGGCGAATTATACACACCACAAAGTAGTATTATATAACAAATTATCATATTTCATTTTATAAGACACGCAACAACGCCGTCTGGGAAGATAAATGTGTATAATATTAACCAGTAACGCCAACATAAAGTATTCTTACTGTCCTAATCTCATGTGCTTAAGTCAAATCAGTCTTTTGTTACGATAAGTATCTTGTTTTATGAACTCTAATTCAGCTACCTTAATAAATGGACAACACTGATACCTCGGATTCCGTACTTTTATTCTGAAATAGAGAATTTAGGCCGAAATGAAGTTATGCAGGCAAAGAGGTAAAGCTACAATAAAAGTAATAACGCCACTTAAATTTCGCATACAGGAAATGGTAAAACTTTAGTGTTTGAAAGTCCCTCTAAATTGAATTAAAACAATGTAATTATAATCACCAAACGCTGACATAAAATCATTATAATATCACAGTGCATTGCATGACTTATAATTGTTCCGACGTTAATTAGGTCCGTAGGAAAGGCAGCTGTGGGACTTATTGGTGGTGATTTGCATGCTACGCCAGCATTTAATAGCGGTGCACGGGTGTTTCGGCTTACTGAGTGATGTTGCGGTGTGGCGTGTAGATATCTCGACCAGCTCCGCAAGACGCGCTGCTCTGTTCATGGTCACGATGGCTGAACACGGATTTCATTTATTCGTCGTGGCTATTGCCTTATTCACATGTGAGCCTTTTGCTTCCTCCACCCTCCCCCCCCTTGTGGCGTAGCTTATTTGCTAAGGAATGCCTCTTGTCTGCAGATAATCCATATTTTGTCATTGATTATAATTTTGGCGTTTCTTGGGCGCGCAACTGAGCCGCCTGTTCTGACAAATCGGCAATATGTGTGAGCTTCGAGTGTAAAACGATTGTTTTGTAATACTTTTAACAGCACTGTCGTTTAGGGAGATGAAGCTGGAAAAACGTCATGTAACTAATTAAACTTGCATTCGGAGATCTGTATTCCATAACGAGAGGAACGCGTGTTGCTGTAGCTTCTAAAGTTGGTGATATTCTGATAGACTCGCATCAGTATTATGAGGAGACCTCATCACCGATTACAAACCGGCTGCAGTTCAAGGCTATTTCCTTACACCTGTCAGTAAAAAGTACCGAATTCTTAATTATAATACAAACGCTAAGCTTTAAGCCCCCGACATTTGGACTTTTATGCAGAGTTCTGGTGATTCCACAGCCTTGTTGAGTTCGATAGTGCATAAATTCTACATTACATTAGCAAGAAAGTCCTGAACTGCATTGCTTATAAATGGTATCGAGGTTAATTTAGAATTGTAGCTCGACATGTCTGTTAAACCGGTGTGTAATCTTGCACTTGAATCACTAAATTTCTCTCTCTTGCTTTAGGCATATTTGCCCAGGATGAAACTCATGCAAGCCCTACACCTCTGGTGTCTCAATTTTGGACCACAGCCTTGTCTCCATCTTCCATGGACACAGCCCTAGAAATGGAGACTACTGGGGTTCCCATGGAGTCTAGTACCATGGCAATAGAGCCGACATCAATCTCTCAGTTTACCCCAGAGTTGGCACCCTTGATGACCACAATCTCCAAGAACGGGAAGCCTTTCGTTGTGCCACTTTTTACACTACGGCGCACTGTGCCTACCACAGTTCCAGTGAAGTCTGCCTTCACCGAGTCACCTATGGAGAAGCTGTATACGACTGAGTCGCCTATCACGCTGGGGGAAGAGCCCTTTCCGCTGGAGGAGCCAGTGACCGAGGAGCCCTTTCCGACAGCGGTGCCCGTGACCGAGGAGCCCTTCACGGAGGAGCCCTTTCCGCTGGAGGAGCCAGTGACCGAGGAGCCCTTTCCGACGGCGGTGCCCGTGACCGAGGAGCCCTTCACTGAGGAGCCCTTTCCGACGGAGGAGCCCTTCACTGAGGAGCCCTTTCCGACGGAGGAGCCCTTCACTGAGGAGCCCTTTCCGACGGAGGAGCCAGTCACTGAGGAGGTGCCTGTCACAGTAACGGCAGAGCCCTTTCCGACGGCGGTGCCCATGACCGAGGAGCCCTTCACTGAGGAACCCGTCACTGAGGAGGTGCCCGTCACAGTAACGGCAGAGCCCTTTCCGACGGAGGAGCCAGTCACTGAGGAGGTGCCTGTCACAGTAACGGCAGAGCCCTTTCCGACGGCGGTGCCCGTGACCGAGGAGCCCTTCACTGAGGAACCCGTCACTGAGGAGGTGCCCGTCACAGTAACGGCAGAGCCCTTTCCGACAGAGGAGCCCATCACAGTGACTGAGATCCCCGTCACAAAGCCTTCCACCACGGTCATAACTGCTTCCACCCCAGCAGCAGAGCCTACACCGACCAACTTGACAATGGGCAACTACACCATTGCGAGAGGAGGGGGTGGCTTGTGTGTCAAGGCTCAGATGGCCCTAAGAATAAGAATCACCTACAGCACAGTCTATAGGAAAAAGGTATGCAAGTGACCTTCATGCTGCCTAGACTCCTATTTTGAAACTTAAGGCATCCAGGCTTTGAACTCAACACTTTGTTCTTGCACTGTTTTAAATTGGCTGCATTTTATTTTGGTGGCCCTGGGCATAGGCTGAATTGAATTCAAGTTATAGTTCTAGTTTTCTTGATGGTCTAACTGACTTGGTGTCTCCCTTTCAGTCCAATGGTACCTTCATCATCCAGCCTGGTGAGACTGTTGCTACGGGAGGCTGCAGCAACTCCACGGCAACAGTGCACCTCAAGTTTGAGGAGGGAGTGGTTTTCTTTCGTTTCCAGAAAGTAAGCTCGGCTTCTCGTTTTCAGGACGAGTTCCAATACGTTCAATACAATGTTTAGTGACACCTCAGTCACACTCCATAATTCAATTTAATTGGAAAGACAATGTCTAACCAGCGCTTCCATTCTGTTGATAATGTTTGATTGCCCTTGTTCTCTCTAGAACGTGACCCTTGGCTTAGTCTACGTCAGCACTATTGCCTTTGAGCTGACTCATCCTTTCATCGACGCAGGTAATCTTTGAGGCAGTAGTGCATTATGTTTCACGCCTGCCTGATAGCTTGTGTGCAGCTGCACGCAAGCTGTTCGAACTGTTAAGAGAATTTTTGGACCTTCAAGGTGTCTGTGATGCAAGCTGGAAAGAATTTTTCTTAATGTGTACAGCATGAATTGCGAAGCTATAGGCCAGTAACACTAACACTATTAGATCCTGAACAGGGAACCTATAGAGCCAAGAATGAGTCTCTGCAGATGTTCAGTGCGGCAGTACGCCATTCCTACGCCTGCAGCAGCCAGTCCGTGTCAATGGGACCCAGGCTCCATCTCGATGTGAGCCAAATAAAGATGCAGGCATTGGAATTTGACGGCAATGAATTTGGCCCTGGTATGAAGATCCTGCCCGCTATTCAAACCTGAATTCTGATACCCAAAAATGTCATTTTTAGTAAATGATTCCATTGATGGGTTAAATTCTCGGAGTGCTTGAGTAAATGTGTTCATAGTCTGGGTCTTTGAATGAATTAAGTGCTTCCCTCTAGTGCCTAAATACAGAATTGATGTTAACCAATATTTGCATGCTTCCAGTCTGAGGTAGCCTTCCTGAAGGTCTCGTATTCCTAGGAAATCTAAGCATCTGCTCTGTGTAAATTACTTTACACAAGTCTTTTGGCTTTGAATGAAAAGCAGTTTCTGACCCTTCATCCATTTCCTCCCAACACAGAGGACCTCTGTCCTGGAGACGGGGATCACCAAATCGTTCTGGTGGTAGGCGTCCTTGCACTTGTCGTTGTGGTGATTGTCATAGCGGTCTGTGTCCTCTGGAGGAGGAGGAGACTGGATGGATACCAACCCCTCTGAAGATCCTGCATCCTTCACATGGTGAACTCTTTCCCCTTGTAATCTGGACCTCTCCTCTGCCTTGTTTTGCAGTCATAGGCATCTCCCTGGTCTGCTTTTACACTTTCAGCTTTGCTTTTACTGTACTGCTTGTGCCTGAAGTGCTATTTTTGAAGTTGTTGCTCTTTCTGGACCTGTTAAGTCAACAAAGGTTCTTGGTCCTTCAGGGGTTACTGTGGTGACATCTTACCCATAATTCATCTGGTGTAAACTGATTGCTGTTCCTTGTATGGGTGCATATTTGATCTTGTATGGCATAATGTGAATATTTGAGTGGTTAAGGCTGCTTCTGGGAATGAGATCCTCTAAGCTGTGTCCATAGTCATTTCTTTGATCCTTTTCAGGACTCTGGATGTAACATGGTATGGAATAAAAGGTTTTTCTCTTGGTAAAAATCAGTGTGAGCTTAAGCATGCCTACTGCTGGTTCAAATCACCTAATGGAAATAAATGAGCGGTGGAGTAACTTGTGTCCATTGACTTCACTTCCACATTAATTTGATGCGTATTACAAGTGTGAAGACTTGTATTTTGTCTTTTCTTTAAAGACAACAGGTGAAGCGGTACCTCGCCAAAACTAAACCTTTCATATCGAATCTTAAATTGCCATTACGAAGTGTGGCAGTTCAACAATATCTGAAACCTGTGCCTCAGTCCCACCCTTGCTGAAAAGAGGGTGCATCTGCTAAACAATTGTATCATCGCCTCACCAGAATAATAGGGCTACATTGACTCGAAATTGGCAACCAATGGAAAATGCTTAGAATTAGTGCAAAGAATAAAACGACTTGAGAAATATCAAAGCATCTGCCCACTGTTCAGAGTAATACAATTTTTTTTTATATATATATGTACACACGAGATAGACGTGGATGGCCGAACGCGACCAGCTTTATGTACGATTATTTTGGGCTCGTGCGAAAATGTTCCCGCGAAAGCTTTCGTTGAGAGCAGCTCATGTCTTTATACGGGCAAAGGGAGAGTGCGCTGATTATCTTCTGTTAACGCGCACTCGCCTCTGATTGGCTCAGACCGACGGCGCACGTGGCGTTCGAAGAGGAAAAAAAACCTCTCTATTTGCGGTATTACCTGCTGGAACCGCACACATACCTTTTGACGATCGAACATCTTACAGTAAAGTCCAGTAATTAAAAAATAACTACTGATGAGCGTAAAAGGGGTGGGGCTTATAGGAAGCAAGTTATGTGGTGGAACATTAACCGTTTAGATGCCCCAAAGCAGGACAATCACTTCGTACTGCCGAATATTCTGTCTCCGCTTCCCACGTTTTAATTATTGTCCTCCATGCTGCACGTTTCAAGACGGAAAGGGTGTGTACTGCTGACTAACCATAACGCTGTTCTGGAGGGGAGACTGGAGCAAGAGCGACTGAGAGGGAAAGAAAGGAAGGCAAATAAGAGGTAAAGCGACGGGGGGGTCGGCCTCTCGTCATGCGGTTCTTAAAATGGATTACATAAGGCTGAGATTATAGGTAGGTATGAATGTCTATTAGGCCTAAGCGGTAACATGGATCCGTTTTTTTGTGTTAGATCTAATTCACGATGCGTTGTCACATAACCTCTCAAATGCATTCATAGAACCACAGGGACGTGTAACGTAGTGGAACATTATGTTACACTTAAGTTTGGGCGGTTCAAGGTGATGCAGTTGTTTTCAGCGCGAGTTTACGTCTGTTTAATCGTGATTTGTATCTGTGTTTGCAAGTATGAACACCCCCACCCTGTACACAGTTGATTTTTGCATAACTTAAGACCCAGAGCGTGAGTGCTCTCTTTGCCAGCACAGGCTAGAATCATCGCAGTGGCTGTTGCTAGGCAACCTATTCTCCGTTACTACACTCCCTAATGAGGGTTTCTGAAGAAGTGGCCAGGTGGCACATACCATCACTGTCCTTTTTACAGGGGTGTAGAATGTAAGTAGGTTTTCCAGCATAAGGACCCACATGCTGATTTGGGACGTGGCACTTATTTTGACCTTGTGCTGGAACCTGAGATTAGGTACACATTGTTCTGTGTCAGTCAGAATTCATATCCATTGTGCAACCAACAGTGCATAAAGTGGGATGAACTATTTCTCGTTCATCAAGTAGGAAGGATAGGAAATGCTTGCACAGTTGGTCTGATCACTTTCATCCCACTGGGTTGTGCGTGAGATATTAGGGTACCGTGTGCATACGAGCATGCAACACCTGCGTTATCTATCCAATGACATCATTTCCTGTTGCGTTTTTCAGGCCAGACCGCCTGGAGGGCCTGAGACGGTGGGTTACTTTTTCTCTTGTATCATTCCAGTAGAGCGTTATATTCCGATAAAGTTGTATAATTAGGTTACAGTTAACAAAAACTATGTTTTTTTTTTACTGTTGAAGTGCATTGAAATATATGTCGGATAAACTCTGATTAAATCATAATATGCTGATCGCACTTACGAACTGTTTGACCCTCGGAACTGTAGTATGAACAGTGTTCCACAGTTTAACAATACTTGTTTAAGGTGCAGTTGCCCAAATGAGAGTCGTCATTTGAAACTTGTCCCCTGCTCTATGACACAGAGCATCGTTAACCCATCAGTTAAGCAGAATAATTAATTGAAACCGAACCACCTTCATTTTTTAAAAATCACAACCGCATCTCCTTGAACACAAAGCTAAATCTTAAGCAGATGTTGTCAGTATGTCGTGTTGCTGTAAAGGAACAAAAGCGACCACCTAATTGTCCCATATGAAAAATGTGCAAGAATTTTTATAACTAATTGACTGATCTTTTTTTTCATCAATCGAAGCTCATGCAAAAATCGTTTTAAACAACACAAGTAAAAAACGACGTGATGTTTGATTATTTGGTTCCGCGGTTTTTTCCCTCTTAGATACCGTTATAAATGTAAATAAAGTAGGAATTGCAAATAGATTGCTACGGTGTAATATACTGCATGCCTTCGCTTCAAATATTTTATTTAGGTGGTGCTTTGGAGGGGGGGTTATTTGTGGCAAATCCACAACCATGGGTCAAGCAAAACAGATATTCTCCGAGATTACTTGCGACAAACAGAAAAATTGAGCTGAGATGCTCCCCCTGTTAGATACAAAATTACTTTGTACAGCTTGTTCGTTTGGTTGGAGAATCAGCATGGGTGGTATGAAATATACATTTTCAAACATAAACAGGACAGATTACTTAGGCAACCGTTTATCACGGTGCAATAATTAAAAAGAAACTGCATAAATAAAACTGGGGGAAAACCTATTTTTTGTTACTAAACGTATAAATATTGAAGAAATCAGATAACACCTGAACAGTGATGTATTTTATCTGAAAGTCTGTGACAGTCACGTGACAATCCTCCATGCCGAACGAGACGGGCTCACTTTCCAGCTGAGCAGGGCGCGAAAAGATATCGAGCACATATTTAGACTACATCCATGTTTTATTTAAGAAATTGAAATTATATGTTGTATTTATATTAGATCTTTAGTATAACATAATTTTTTTAACATGTCCTGAATTATCCTCAAACCAATTTGTACTGATTATTTATCAACCCCCCTCCTGAACGCTATGACCACTGGAGGACTGATAAACAATGGTACAGTCTCACTTAATGGGTGTGGTTGAATTGCGCGTATGAGGATCTGCGTTTGAACACAGCGCATTATAATGGTGCTCGCTTAGGACTTGGTTGTGTGTGTTTTCTGATATATTACAGCGTATGAGGATGTATTCATAACTAAATTCCTGTTTTTTTTTCTATTGTTGCACCAATGGACGGGTCTTATGTACTTCTGCCAAGACCTGTGTGATTATACTTTCCGCTTTTGCAGTCATCGCTTTGCAACCGGAGTGCGAACCATTTTTAGTTTTTTTTTTTTTAAATAAAATAATTGGATTTCGGACGAGGTGGGGACGGACATAGCGAAGCGGGGGTAGGGAAGAGGGGGAAGAAGAAGCGACTGTCTAAGGGAGAGGGAAGGAAGGAACAGAGGGACTGTTAAAAACAAACAGAAGACGAAGCCACCGATCATTTTCAGCTTTAAGGGTTTGTTTTAGGATAGTTTTCTGCGGTTGAACTAATCCTTTGGGCATCTCCGCATGTTCACATGCACCGTTCCCAAAGAACTGTGTTTTCAGCTCCCAGAATCAGTCGGAATTAAAAGAAAGAAAGAAATCCGGGGAGGAAAAAAAAGGGATTACAAAAGAAAAAACGAGAACAGTGGAGAACTCATCTGTTGAAGAGGCCCAATGAAAATTATTTTACAACAATGCATTTTTAAATTTGCAGTTTTTTTTTTGTTACCTGATAACTCAATAACCAGGATAAGAAAGTGAAAGCAAACTGCTCACAAGTCTGTCTGCATTTGCTTTTTTTGAAGACCGAGAAAAAGGTTAGTTTTTTTTTTCCCTAAATGACAAAAATCTACCAACACTTAAGGCTCGTTAAGCTCGCAGGCAGCGAGTCTATAGGGCCGTTTTCGAAGCTTTCGCCTAAATATTACTGGTGGACGAAGTAAATATGGAGCCTTAGAATAAACCACCCGGTCTCAGGGCGCTGAAAATGTAGCCTATACATTTATGCGAATTCAATAACGTGACATTTCCCACACTGCACAGAAAAGAAGTGGTTTGTGGCATGATCTTACCAAACAGTCTGTCGTCTTATGCATCGTAAAGTACTGTAGAGCGCCACATTATATTTGTTTCTAAATTAATTGCAATTCAATTTGCACTTAGACACATAGTAATACGTTGCATTCATATGTTGACGGGTTATACGGATGCACCGGATTCTGTACTTGTCAGTGTTTTATAATTGATGTCACGCTGCAGAAAATAGGAGCGTGCAGCTTAGGGTGGGTGCTGTACTGTTGATGTGCTGTTTCTCTTGGGAAAAGAAGCGGAAATGGGAACCCTGTGCATGCAATTTGCGGTCCCGGATAGACGCGTTGGATTACCGGCATGTGTTACAATTCGTGGAGGCGGCTTTGCAGCCCAAACCCAAGCGCCAGGCCTCTCGAATGATCAGCCAGAGAGGCTCGGCGTTACTGTGCGGCCGCACGCCATGTTAAATGGAATAATGAAAAGATTGAAGGCACGTTTCACAACTACGCTTTGATGGCTGTGCCTGGATCCGCGTGTCGATATGCTGGAATTTGGGGCCGGGATTGGCCCGGTATGCAGGGCTGGGTTGGCATACGGTGCATTTTCTCGGTGGGCCGATGGGTATGTGGGTCGGCAAAAGTTGTCACTGCATGGGGACCCCCCCCCCCCCGTTGGCAAAATTCACTGTGGGGGACCCTGAAGTACAGGGCCGATTTTTAATCTCAGTCCCAGCCATGTCACTATGAGGGCCGCTGCGTGTATAAACTGCTGTAAGCGGCTGAATGCTGATCATACCGGTAATGGCAGCGAATCAGTAAGTCTGTTTATTCGCGGGTGGGGACTAGATGGCGATCAGCATATGATTAAAAAAAAAAAAAATCATCAGTGTGGGTTACATTGCTTTGTGGGTTGCACAGGAAATTATATATTAAAAAAGCGCGGAGGGGAGGTTGAATCCTGTTTACGAAGCTATGGAGGCCGGTTGCAGATGTGCAGGAAGGAAGAGCCGCCGTGCTTTATCGGCTTAGGTGCGGGTGTGTTACATAGCTGGGCTGGGGGATCATGCTAATCGTCACCGATCATTTCTCTGGCTAAATATAGACAGCGGGAGGCTGTCCTGATGTCAGTCCGCAAAACGCATCGGCAAGAGCACCGTGCATTCATCATCCTGTACCGTTTTGCGAACACTTGTTATTTTCTGCACACGTCGGGCCTGCAAATATAGCTGGTTAGCGTGGTAAAACCCACAAATACTGTTTATGATGAAAAACGCCCCCACGTATTTGGGCGGTGGTGTAATATACGGGGAAATATTTAAAGGTGGTTGTGTTAAACTACAGCCCTTCAGGGTGGATTCCTGCTCGGATGCAGCTTTCGGCCTCCGCTGGTTATTAGATGATTCAGGGTCAACATCGATGCTTCGGTTTTGTGATGATTTAGGGAACATACAGTACCAGTTGAGTCCCGTTATAAATCACGATTGATCTGACGATTAAAAGCACAGTCTCTGTATAGTGCTGATTTTTTCCCCCGAAATACATTTAATATGTGCGCTTGCGTGATTACATGCCCTTAGGGCGGATGGTCACATTTTCTCCTAAATGTCATTTCCTTGCATTGTTCCTCACTGGTGACGTTCTTCAGACAGCTACCCTATATCCAGAGGTCTGTCTCTACTTTATGACTGTATCAGTGTATGTTTCTATGTTACTAATACGAAGTAGCAGGCATCAGAAGCACTTTGTGATCCCAGAAGATATTGTGGTTCTTCACCCTCTGCCTAATTGAGCAGCTGCACTATGAGACAGAGTTGCGCTAATTTCCCCCTGTCGCCCTCCATTAAGGTCCTGTGATCCGTCTGCTTGGAGCTTCCCCTGGGGAACGGGGATCCAGATAATTGCTTCCTGCAGTAGGAGGGGGTAATGTTTCTGGGGACTTAAAAAAAAAAAGCGCAACACCTGTGACTCCCAATGAAATGCTAATTTAGTTGCAATATCATGTGTTAGTTTAGGAGTAGATGGACATCTGTAGGGCCGGCTGTGGCTGTAGGCAGAATAGGCAATCGCTTAGCTTTGCCTAGGGCCCCTGAAAAGGCAGAGCTGTCCCCATTTTGATGTGTATATTTCTGTACATCCTACCTGAGACAGAATGGAAATGATGGGGGGGGAGGTCAGCTGGCGGAACGGGCCTCACATGCAAACCGAGCCGCTCCTCGTTTGAATTACTGTTGAATTACTACTGGAATGCTCGCTGGCGCCCCCTGTCCCGCACTGGACGTAACGAGTACATAAAAGGGCTGTTATGAAATGGTGGGATTTTCTGTTCGTGTTTGCTATGCAAAACTCTGTAGAGCAGACTCTGCGACCTGTGTGAGAATGTGAACTCTGAGCTGGGCTCCTTAAATGCAGATTAGCCTGAGGCCGCAGCACTCCTGCTCGGCTTGTTAGGTCTGGACTGGTGTGTGTTAGCCTTACCAAGTTCAAATTCTCAGTGCAGACCCCTGTGGGTTACTATGGCAAATGACCAGATCTTGGGTCTAGCGGTCTTTTTGCTTATTAACTGTGCACATGCAGTATCAGCTAGGCTTTAGAAAGGTAGTAGAGGATGACCGTAATTGTGTCACATACTCTTGTCATCAGAGATGCTTTTGTAGTAAATTAGCATAATAAAGGTATTTCGGTGTTAGGATTAGGATACCTTGTTTGTTCTTTTCTGATAAAACACACATAAACCCACCCACCCACCCGTGCACCTGTAGTGGGCTGACATTCTGCTATCGGTGCTAATCATAATCTCATTCCCTTTTATCACGGCCTTTAGCATTACTGATTTTGTGCGCGGATGGTATTTCTGCCTAGATTACATCAGATTAGGGATCACGTGGTGGATGGTTCAGGGTAACACTGGTTTATGCTTTATGTAAACATTTGGATTACAGAACTCGATCTGAGAAACATAAGTGGCTTTTAACAGAGAACAGAATCTGTGTGGTGTGTGTGAGATGCTGTTTGCGTTGTAAATTGCTGATAAGTTTTTAAAGTCTGAAGGAAGTACAGAATGTCTCAAACTCAGGCTACGTTCGCACTAATACGTTAACATTTTTTTTACAGGAGTTTCTGAAAGAAAAGATTTGCGTCCGCACTACTGCTATCACTAATGTTGAAAAAAATTTCTGCGTTCACACTGCTCCGTGTAAAAGGCAAATGACGTAGCTATAAGAGTGGTCGTTAAAGTATATATTTCTGACATTTTTCATCTGCACATTTAACCAAAGCTTTTTATAATATATTTTTAGACTTTATATTTGTTTGCTGTAGCTCGAGCACAATGTGTGATTTGCACGGTTTGTGTCCAACCAAAATTTTTAGTAATTCTAGAAGTGGCTAAGTATATATTTTGAATCATTTATTTTGACTTTGATTAGCAATGAAGTTGTTTTTACAAACGCTTGACTGTTGATTAATCTCACTCACAACCATGTATTTACAGTAAATGCACATTATTTATTTAGCAAAAGCGAAATATCACAGTTTTGTAGCGTCGCAAACACAGAGCCGTACATAAAAGGAACCATCACGGCAACAAAACAGGGATCCAGAAATTTCACTACACATCTCACTCTCTTCCCCTCCGTTTCAGTCCACTCATGTTCGATGGCTGGGTGTCTATCATAAGATAGAGCTGCACTTACACACGGTTCAGGTACAGTCTTGTTTTGGGCTCCAGAATAGTTGTAAACAGCATATAATGTACAGAAAACGCGATACGGCTGCACACAAGTAAGCGAAACGGCCAGGTAGCGAGAGTCTTGTACAACCTCCATGTTCATATGTGGCTTCTGTGAAAACAAAGGCAAAGCATTCTTCATTCCCGTGAAGAATAACCATTTAGGAAAAGAGACAATAAAACGAAGAGAGCTAATCAGGGAAGGGTCACGAGCGAGTACGAACCAATCAGAGCTCACTGACGTAGGCGTAACACAATTTTTATGTTTAATGTGTTTACCGAAAGATTAGTTGCTGGTGAGTGGTGAAATTTTTCTGTTTCGGGGGGAGAGATCTGTGGTAGTGCGGAAGGAAATGTTTGCATTACTAAACAAAAATGTATTAGTGCGGAGGGGCCTTCAGTTAACTGTATTCCACTCCCTGTTCATCCCACCTTCTTTTCCAGCTTGTTCATTGGCTGAGTTGCGTGGGATTGACAGGCAAAGTGCCCAATCGAGGATGAGCGAACTGGAGCAGCTGCGCCAGGAGGCCGAGCAACTGAGGAATCAGATAAGAGTAAGAGATTTGGGGCGGGAGGCTGCGAGCTGAGGCCTGGAGATCCGGGTTCGAGCCCCACTGTGCAGTATGGACCAGGATGAAGCTGAACACTGGTGTCAGGACTGTATCTCTTGCTCTTTTCCAGGACGCCAGGAAAGCATGTGGAGACTCCACCCTGACCCAGGTATAGCCGGCGTGCTGTGGGAGCTTCTCGGGGCGTGGTGGTACAATGGCCTGCCCCCGGGGATCCGGCCGCATGCTGCCGGGACGTCTGCTCATCACTCTGCGAATTTAACATCGGGTGTGTGTGTGTGTGTCAGATAACAGCAGGCCTGGACCCTTTGGGCCGGATCCAGATGAGGACCCGGCGCACTCTGCGCGGTCACCTCGCCAAGATCTATGCCATGCACTGGGGCAATGACTCAAGGCGAGTTTTTCCTGTTTACCCCTGGGATGGTGGTGATGGGTCACATTCTGTGTGCTAATCCCAGTACTACACTCTCTTAGACCTTGGTGTGTATGAAGATGCTTCCATGTCCCATCCTTGCCAGTGTGGGGAAACAATTAAAAAGGCCAATAGGATGTTGGGTTACATCTCTAGGTGTGTGGAGTTTAAGTCAAGAGTGGTGATGTCAAGATTATACAATTCCTTGGTAAGACTCCACCTAGAATATTGTGTGTAAGTTTGGTCACCATACCTTAAAAAGGACATTGCTGCCTTGGAAAAGGGTGTAACGTAGGGCTATGAGAATGATTCCTGGTTATAGAGGAATGTCTTATGAGGAGAGGTTAGCTGAGCTGAATCTGTTTAGCCTTGAGCAAAGGAGACTAAGGGGGACATGATCCAGGTATATAAGATTCTAACAGGTCTGGATGCTGTTCAACCAAATAGTTACTTCGATATTAGTTTAAATACTAGAACTTGTGGCCATAGCTTCTTACTGGGAGCTCTGGTTTCCAGTCTCCTGGATGATCATTCTCAGTGGAATGCCTTCCCCTCTCTCTCCACAGGTTACTTGTTAGTGCATCTCAGGATGGGAAACTGATTATCTGGGACAGCTACACCACCAACAAGGTAATTCCTCCCCAGCCAAGTGAAGTGGCTGCCAAAGGTTGTAAGGTGTTAATTTTGTGTATGTGGCCCTGTGTGCCCTCTGCTATGCGTGTGTGTGTGTGTGTGTGTGTGTGTGTGTCATTGATTTATCTATCTGTCCAACTGCATTTCACCATCCCTGTCTTTCCAGGTGCACGCCATCCCCCTACGCTCCTCTTGGGTGATGACGTGTGCGTACGCACCCTCGGGGAACTTTGTGGCCTGCGGGGGGCTGGACAACATCTGCTCCATCTACAGCCTGAAGACCCGGGAGGGCAATGTGAGGGTCAGCAGAGAGCTGCCTGGCCATACAGGTACTGATGCGATCATATGACAGGCCACATGACAGTCACAGGTTGCCCCTCAACTGTGCATTAGCATAGTCACAGCATCTCTCATTTGCACACCCCGTGTTTCCTTTTCTGCACGAAGCAGGTGTGGTTTTTTGTTAAAATCACTGATTCATATTTCAGCTTTATGGAAAATAGCTTCAGCAATAATATGGGATTAAATTATAGTAAATGGACCTCTTTAGGTGTGTCTGGGTATTAGACTTCTGGAGGATTTATGAAACACAACCAGCATGACTAGTGTGATTTGTTAACCTGTATCAGTCATGTTATCATGTCAAACACACCTTATCTGTGAATGATATAGGGGTCGGGGGGGGGGGGGGCGGTTACTTTGTCAGACTGGTGAGTTTTATTGAGACTGAGCAAATCCCTGGCTCCTCTGAGACACCACCCCTCTGGATGTCATTTAATTAACTGCTGGTTAATTACAGGAGTGCCGTCTGTATCCATGGCTGAAAAGCCTCCCTGACAATCTCCCACATGGCTGCAGCCCTACATTTTGAGCCCTGGTATTTGGTCCGTAGTGTGGAGAGAGAGGGAATATTAGTAACATGATGTCCCTCTATGGCCTTGTGAGTTGTGGGTGTGGCCATGTGGGGGGGGGGGGGGGGGGGTGGGGACAGCGCAC
>JAODLD010000070.1:3786676-3801031 GCA_026781065.1 Mormyrops boulengeri | reverse complement strand
ACGCTTACGAACTTTGGTTGTTGGGGGTGGACCCCCCCCCCCCCCCCAAATTTTGAATCCTGTTCTGTTATTCTTGATTTGATGTCACACCACCAGGAAGTACGTAAATGACTGACGACCTGCAACCAATCGGTGTCCTTGTTGACCCACCCTCTTTTCATGTAACCAATCACAAGCTGATATCCAGGAGGGCTAAATATTCATCGGATGGACAATAACATTCCCGCCTTTCGATACACAATCCATGGGCCCCGAGACCCAGCCTGACTGAGCTGGTCATGTGGCATTATGGGATGGGAAGGGGGGAGCCAGTGTTACCATGAGCAGAGCCTGTTCCTGGAGCAGTTGCTGCTGGAGAATTTCCAGTTGTCGCTGTTCCTCCTCTAACTTGTGTCTTATGAACTCCTGGGGGGAAGGTAAATGAAGGAGGGGAGAGAGGGAACAGTTGAACACGACATGTAGAAAATCCCACCTCAATACAGGTCGCAGCCTGCACAAATCAGCGCTAATCTGTGAACATTAATTCATGCTTTATGCACTACTCAGCATGGCCACTAGGGTACCAGGAGCGCCACGGATAAGCAGAGGTAAGAAAAAGCAGCACAGCCTCGCAGCACCTCCAGCTATGAAACTGCTTCATCAACCTGCCACCATGGCAACTACTCCACAAGCATTCCACCACCCTCCATCACAGGACGGCTCGCGATTGGCCAGGAGGCTGTGGACGTGCCGCCTCATTGGCTGCAGCCCGGCACGCCCACCAGAGCCGCACCAATCGGCTCACCTGCTCCCTCTCAGCCAGCCTGCGGTCCTCCTCCCTGCGCATCTCCTCCAGTCGGCGGTGGCCCTTCTCCTGCTGCCGCACCATCTCTCGCTCCTTGCGCTGTTGCTGAGAGAACAAGGGAAGGATTGAGGGAGGGATGGAGGGAGGGAGAGTGGAGAGAGTAGGGAGGGGAGCCCCCTCCACGCCCCTCATTGCTGAGCAAAGCATCACATTGGCCTCACTGCAATCTACCACAAAATTCACCCCTTCCATAACAGCGTACTGACCCACACATGGGTCATTCTGTAGCACCCCCTTCAGGGCTTCAGGAATAATGACACTTATTGCACAAGACATCTTCCCAGAACAAGGCTGAACTCCTGTGCCTTTCGTTTCTTCATGCAAGCCAACCTGACCCTGCTGCCTCCCGCCCTGTGCCGCAGGGGTACCTCCTCCAGGCGGCGCCGCTGCTCCTTCTGCTCCTCGATGCGTTTCTGCCGGTCATGCAGCAGCTGCCGTTTGTGCTCCTCCGGGTCGCGCCGCTGGGCGGCCAGCTGAGCCTGCTGCCGCTTCAGTGCCTCGGAGCGCTCCTTGTTCTCCTGCTGCAGCCGCAGGAAGTCCCGCCTCAGGGTAGACTCGCCCGGGACGTTCAGAATGGAGCTGTAGGAGATGGAGGTGAGCAGAGGCCCGGCAGGGGGTGGTCAAGCTAACGGTAATGGACCAGGTGGGAGAGGAGCTAACGTTAACAGGCCAGACATGAGACCACCAAAGGCACTAACGCTAACGGGATAAACATGGCAGGCAAAAGAGGCTGGTGGCCTTGCTAACACTAATGGAGATGGGGCAGATGCGGGAGGCGCTAATGTTAACGGGCTGGACTTGGGAGGCTGCCGATGGTGCTACCACAAACGGGGTGGATGTGGGGAGGCGCCAGTGCTAACAAGGTGGACGCGAGGGGCCTTGATGTGAACAGGGTTGAAGCGAAAGGAGCTAATGCTAACAAAGCAGTAATGCTGATACAAGAGGTTGGCGGTAGCATTAATGCTAACATAAGGGGGTCGACACAGTAATGGCCCAGAGACTCTAATGGGGCGGATGCAAGAGGTGGAAACATTAACAGAACAGACATGACAGGCTGCCTGCGTTGTTAATGCTAACGGGGTGGGTGTGAGAGGCGGCCGGTGGTGCTAATGCTAAAGTAGTGCACACGTATGGCTGCTAGCAGTGGTAATGCTAACAATGCAAAACACAAGAGGCTGCTGGCTGTGCTAATTGTAATGAGGCAGACACAAGAGGCTGCCAGTGGTGCTAATGCTAACGGGGGGGTGGCACAAGAGGCTGCCGCTAATGCTGATGGGGCAGATGCAAGAGGCTGCTGACAGTGCTAATGTTAAGAGGCAGACGCAAGAGGCTACCAGTGGTGCTAATGCTAATGGGGCATTACCTGGACTCACGCTCGTCGCCACGGTTCTCGTCCTCCTCGTCGCTGCCGCTGTACTCGTATTCCGTCTCCTCTGGGAAGGAGAACAGAGGCGTCACCCTGGGTTCCCCACAAGGACATTAACACAAACTCATAGACAGACACTCTGGCTCCTTACCCTTCTCGCCCCGCTTCTTGCGCGTGCGGTCGATGTGGTCCTTGAGCTGGATGCGCACTTGGCGCTCAGTGGGCTGGTCACGGATGAAGGGGTGCTTCAGCAGCTGCTCTGTGGACGGCCGGCTGGGGTAGGTCTTCACCAGGCAGCCCTCCATGAAGTCGATGAACTTCTTCGACCTGGAGCAGTGAGGAGGAGGGCGGGCCCCAGGGGGTGGGAGTGGAATTAGGACAGGCAGGGCTTCCGGCAGCCAAAAGACAAGAGGACAACGAGTGACCGGATCAAAGGAGACCCAGAGGAGCGTGACACAGTGTGAAAACAGAGTGCAAAGGAAGGGAGATGTGGGCAGGGAGGTGAATGAGGGGGCACTTAGAAAAGAAAAAAAAATATACAGAAAAAAGGACAAACACTCACCATTTCTTGGACTTAAGCTTTGGAGGGGGGTTCCGAGGGATCAAGAAGAGCGCTCTCATTGGATGCATGTCACAGAGTGCTGAGGGGGAGGGCCAGGCAAAGGGAAGAAATTAAAACAGGTAATGTGTGTAAAAAATATAGTGTGTAAGCAGTTTTGGATACAGGGGTTTCACAGCACGGACCACATTACATTTCAAACGCGCTTCATCCCGTCACTAGATCTGACTGGATGAGAGAAAGGTCCTGTTGCCATAGTAAAATTCTTAGCATACTGTTGGCAAATTTAACGCCCAATCACTGCCCCACACCTACACCGTCCTCACTCATCATCACCCCCGCAAAGCCTCCAAGGGTCCGACTGTTGTAGTGTGGGGGGGGGGGGGTAACATCACAACGACACCATATTTATGATGTCATGCCATTCTGAAAAGACCGTGGGCCAAAATTTCTTGAGTTAGGTTATAGCTTTACCTTTATGCCATAAACCAATTAGCCTGGTGGCCATGAATACAGAACGAGATGCTCTGGACAGGCTGGTGTGGTGCCGCACCCCCCCAGACGGCGGGTTTACCATTCAGCCCCGAGCACGAGGTGCACAGTTTATAAGGTGATTATACTGAACAATCTGCAAAAAGATCCGGATCTACTCACGTGGAGCACCTTCCGCCATCTCTATAGCCGTGATCCCGAGAGACCAAATGTCACTCTGTACAAAGAACAACGGGGGAGGCGTAGGGTTGAAATTTACATCTATCACACGCATTGAAGTTTAAAGCCAGACACACACAGACATGAATACATGCATGGATACACACCCTGTAATCGTAGGTGGAGTCAGGGTTCTCGTCGCAGGCGATGACCTCGGGCGCCATCCAGTAGGGGGTGCCGATGAACGTGTTCCGGCGGCCCACCGTCCTGTCCAGCTGGGCGCTCACCCCGAAGTCCACTGCGGGGACGAGAACAAGTGAGGTCAGGAAAAGCACGCGGCCAACATTTTACCCCTGAGTAACTCTCAGCACGAGCGAAAGCAGCGCCGCCTGTTCGTATGAGGATCGCGACGAAATCCCCCATCCCATAAACACGAGAGGAGGCTGTTTAAATCCACCGCAGCCTCCTTCATCATCTGCTTTCTGGGGTGATGCTGATGTGCAGTTAGACACCCACCCAGAGCCCGCCATGGTCAGATAAGCGAGTCTGCTTTCTGTCTTCATTCCAAAAAATCACGCCAAGGTTAATTGGTTTGGAGCCGCCGGCTATTTGCGGAATGTTCAACCTCAAAGCACTGAGCTGGAATTTTGTTGGTGAGGAATTTGTGAAAGGAGGAGAAAAAAAAAAAAACAAACAGCAGTAACTTGATAACAGTGAGGTTTTACGACTTTGAGGCAGCGCGAGAGAAGCTGTGCGCAAAAAATCCATTTAAAACTAAACATAAAGAAGCTGAAAGCAACAAGGAAGCTGACAGTGAGTGAGAAGTGAGCGACCCATAACCCGAAAATGGCTCATCATAACTGGAGCCGTTTTAATTGCCCTTGCGATGATTCAGTGGCCAGATGGACAAATCGGCCCCGACGTAGTGAAACATCTCTATAAAGACGGGTATGATCAGAGTCACAGAGAGCGGACAGGCGGGCGGACTTCCCTCGCCTGGCACGGACCGGATTTCGCCGGTTCTCACCCAGCTTGACCTCCGCATTCTCAGTCAGCAGCACATTCTGGCCCTTGATGTCTCGGTGGATGACCTTGTGGGCATGGAGGTGGGATAGGCCCTGCGTGAGACATAGTGAGGGTGAGTGATGTGCTCCACTCTGTGGCGACCCACCCCATCCGCACCCTCAGTCCTAAGAGTCCTAACCCTCAGTATCTCCCGGCAGATGTAGGCGATCCAGTCCTCCTTCAGCGAATTCCCCTTGGTGTTCTTCACCAAGTCCGTGACGGAACCTGCGCCGCAGAACTCCATCACCAGCTGGGGGGGACGTAAAAGACAGCGTGAGAGGTGCTAGCATTATCGGGGGAGGGCACACACCCCTCCCAGTACACAGGAGGGTCGGGGGTGGGGGAGGGGCAGGTGATCACACACACCCAGAGCTGATCGTCGTGGCCGGGGGGGCTCTTCTTGACGAAGGCGCCGTAGTAGGTGGCGATGTTGCGGTGATGGCTGTACTTCTTCAGCATGTTGATCTCCGCCTTGATCTCCTCCTCCTCCTCTTCCGTCACATCCATCACCTTGATGGCAGCCAACTGGCCAGTCTTCACGTGCCGACCCTGCCAGCAACCAGGAGGGGGCGGCAGTGAGCAGAGGAACAGCAGGGGGGAGCCAGGAGCTGCCCACCATCTCCAGTAACAGCTTCCACTCTGGGATGCTGATTGTGTAGGTCACCCACTTTTAAAAATGGCAGCCATAACCCAGAACAAGCCCAAGGTTTGGTCGCCCCCTGCTGGCCACAAACAGTGACTACACTGAATATTAAATAAACACATTCCTTAAATAGCTAGCTACAATATTCTGACTCTACTCCTTAGCTATTTATTTAGCTTTTAAACATCTAGAGGAGGAGCAGCGGTTCCCCCAAAGTGACATTTTAAGTGGGGTCCCACGATCAAAAAACCTGACCTAGATCGCACCCAAAGTGATCCATCACCCCCAGTGATTTAACAGCACAGACCTGAACAAAACCTGGGTGGAGAATGACTGATACTCCTATAAGTCAATCACCCCCCTGGTCTCCCCCCCCACCTCACCTTGTACACCTGGCCATAGGTCCCATTGCCCACCACTTCCACCAGCTCGAAGATCCCAGCTGGATCCTGGTGGACAGAAAGGAACATGGTTAGAATGACGAGCGACACATTCCCGTATGGCTCAGGCGTTGGGGTCAGCTGGTAGATGCTGAAGAACGTCGAACCAGGTGAAACAAAGTACTTCATGAAGGAGTTTATGTCGAAGCCTAAGAAGAAGCGGTTTTAGGGAAATCTTTCATAGGTTCGTAAATCCACGTATGATATTGGCAGACACTGGGAGACTGTCGCACACAATGACTGGGCGTGTGTGTGCGCGTTTAGCCAACTTGGAGGGGGGTGCATTTTAGGTTTAGCTGAATCAGGTACTTTGCACATCATTTACCAGATTTTGGGAGTCCTGGTTAGTATGAAATCCAAAAGCAATCCATCATTTTGATAGAGAGAAAGAGAGAACGAGGGATTGATAAGGGGCCAAAATTTAATACGGCAATCTCCACAGAACAAATAAAAAAACTCCAGCACTTACATTAATTACATCGCACTGGCAGGGGCTGCTGCCACGCGGAGTGGGGAGCAACGCTATACCGCCGTCAGAGGATGATTTACGATTTCAAACGTATTTCAAAATGATCGTTCTGCAAACCACATTTCTATTTTTATTCACATGCTTTGTTTTGTTTTGATTGCTGAATGCATGCCCAACTGTCTAAATGTTAAAGATGGGGGTGGGGGCATTCAGAACTTACTTTTCCTTCAAACCCCATAAGAAATATGCATGACATGCAAACCATCCCCAAACGCATTTGGCAACATTACAGCAACGATAAGCAACAGTATCATTTCACGCTGTCGCAGATGCACGATCACTCTCTAGCGAGGTCTTCATGAGGAAATTAACGCAGTAGTTAGCGCAGCCACCCGGAGGCGACAGTGGGAACTGACGGCAGTACACGTAACGCGGTGTTTCTCAACCTAGTCCTCAGGAACCGCCAGAAGGTTGCCGTTTTCACTCCTCCTCAGCTGGGGCGAGAACTGGGTTGAGAAACACTGACTTTAACACCACCTTCCAAGCATGCAACAGGTGCAGTACAAGAAATGAATGTACAAGGAACTGCAGTAAGATTCCGCAATATATGCAACAAAAAAGGCAGGCTCAAATAAGATGCAAGTCTAGTGAATGTTATTAAGGGGATTGTGCCCTCAGCCTCTGCAGGGGTATGGGACATAAAGACTCCAGTGTGAGGAGTTACCAGTGACTGGGTGAAACTGGAAAAAGCCAGAGCCTGTAGCAGACAGAAAGCATTAAAACATTGCAGAGTCGCTCCACCACCCCTAAATCCTGGGGATCCTCCCACGCCAATCTCAGTCAAAGTTACACCAAGACAGCCTATCCAGAACCTGACAAAACCAGCCCAAAAAAATAAAAATAAATAATCCCTCGTGCCTGGACTGAAGGAATGATGGCTGCCATTTCAGCAGGCCAGTGAGGGATCAACACAGCACGCTGGACTAGCAACAAATGAAATACCTTAGTGAGATCAACACACTCGGGAGGACAGAATTACACCACCCAACATGCAGACCCTTTTTAAACCCAGGGACTGAACAGCATTTAAGTTCACATCCAACATCAAGAGGTACAGAAGTAACAGCACACAACATGCCAAAATAAAGATGTTTATTTAACAGAACGTTTCAGCTTGTAGGTGTGTCGATATCTAGCTGCCAGGTCCTTAAAAGCCTCATAGTTAAAATTCTACCCTACGGTGGCCCTCTAGGGTCACATTAATACTCTCCTTCAGCACTCACACCAGCGTGTGTGTCTGTGTGTGCATGCCCGGGCGCGTGAGGCAGTGGGCGCTGTGCAGAACGGCTATCAGACAATGAGCCGATGTGAATCATCGCTCTCCCAGCTCACTGCCCGCCCGCCTGCCTCTCAAAATGGAGACTTAAAAAAAAAAAAAAAAAAAAAAAAAGAAAGAAAAGAAAAAAAAATAATTTGTCTGAAGAGGACTGACGACTGGCTCAGCTCTGCAGCAACATCAGCGAGGCTGGAGACCAGGTCGGCTGCCTGTCAATGTTCACAAGCACTCGCACGCACACACACACACACGGATGCCACTTCAAGGGCCCGCAGCCCAGGGGACTTTGACCACAGTGGTCTCCAAGCCTCATTTCTGAAAGCACGCGGCACTTAATTAGCACCCAGGCGGCCCACATTAAGCATGCAGAAGAAATCCGACCAGGCTGCACGTACCTTTGATTCCCCCCTGCATGCAGCAAGCAGAGTGTTTTATCATGACATAGAGGCCGACGAAGAGCTTGCAGTTTCTTCTGGGACCTACCACCCAAACGGGGCACGGCACATGATCATCGCAACCGCACTGCTAACGGCCCCCAATGCCATTTCCTTATCTACAGTGAGGCAGGTGTGTTGAAATTCCTGTTGGTGCAATAAGCTGAAATCAGCTGACGTCTACGTTTAGAGTTAAACCGAAACTTAAATCTTAGTGACCAGCATTCTCAAAAAAAAAACAAGAAAAAAAAGCATCCAATTGCCCCCTATTGACCAGGTGATGAAGGGCGTCTGGGGGAGGACCGCTGCTGAGGTACCTCTCAAACTGATGCCCTCCGCCCCCGCCAATCATATCAGCCATAATGACTCAACAGCTCCCTGCCAAATAGCCAGTCCACCCAAACCCTGATTCATGACTGAGTTTGCGAAACGGCAGTTCACAGGTATGTAAACAGCGGAGGTTCCATCACTGAGCGAAAGCCGTCCAGATACGTAGAAATTCCGTGGCTTTTGCACCAGAATGGAAAGGGGATGGGACAAGACAAAGAAGTTAGTGAGATGTGCACAAGTTAGTCTGGTTAAACAGAATCACTGCAGGCAAACATGGTCCAGCTGTTGCACAAATGTGAAGTTTTCCATCAGTTTTCTTAAAAACCAAACCTGAGCTTCTGATAACTAAGCTGGTAACAGATCCTCTGAAGTCATTTGGTACAGCTGTGTCAAGCTCAGCCAATGAGGGCAGCACACACATCTGGATTTGCCATGAATCAGCAAAGTCCTTTCGGATTGGCTCGTTGGATGGGGGTTGGGTCGCATCTACACCTCAACAACAGGTGCGACGAGCTTCTCTGAAGGCAACAGCAGAACTTTCAGAAAAAAAGCTCCAGGTCATGAAACCAACCAGTCCGCACCAACAGGTCATGTTGCAAAAAACCTTTTGAGATGTTTTCTCTACAACTGCAGTAACAAAAACAATGGTTTGGAAAACATGAAACATAAGATAATAAACAAAGGCGCTACAAAATGAAATACTCTTAAAGAACGAAAATATTGGATGGCGCTTATTCATGATCATTAGTAAAAACATTACTTCAAGATTAGTATAAGGATTAAAGTTATTACACGTCTCCAGGTGACAGTTTACCACCCATTTCTACACCCACCTATAATGATACCCAGATGTGGATTTGTGGAGCAATCGACAATAAATGCACGCATGTTGAAAGATCCCCGTGACCCTGAGCAGGACAAGAGGATGGATGAAAAGTGGGATGATAGATGGAGGTTGGCAGCTCATTCTTCCGTATGAAAGCCACCCAGCCTGCCGATGTAATCCTGAGCTCCACAAATAAGACTTGTGGGCTTGAGGGATCACTAATGAAGCGGGCCGTTTTCATCGCGGTCACTCTGTTCGGCGGCGGATCTGTCCTCGACATGCGTGACCCGCAGAGCACAAGGGGCTGGGCCAGGGCCACAAATCCACGCCGCTGGGGACTGAAAGCAGAGGCCCGGTACACCGAAACGTGGAGCGTCCGGCTCCATCCCACCAGCGGCTGAGCAAAACGCCGCACCAGCCAAGGGCACAAGAGAAACGTCTGATCAGATAATTATTTTAAAAAATCAAAAATCGAAATGACAACCAATCCAGGGCTGCCAACTTTGGTCAGCTGGTTGGCATGAGATTTTCAATTCAAGACAAGTCTGCACACGTATTTACATGTAACAGTTTTATTACCTTGTAAATAGTCTGGAGGGTTTGCAAACTACCCCAATGCTTTGATATAAACCTAAAATTAGCTACAATGAAATAATACAGATTTGCTGTAAGATTTATTGCCTGAGAGTCAGAAAGCGCGAGTGTCACCCTGGATCTAAAAAATCTGCGTCCGATTTAATGCAGTCAACGGCAGGATGGTTACCCAGCTAACAGGCAACGTTCCCAGAACTTTAACGGCATGTATAGATCTATCCAAAAGCTGGCAGATGACGTTCTTACTGTAATGTTAATGGAACACTATTTCCACGTTTTACATTGGTGACATTATCACCTGAACATCCTTTAAAGGCATTGTAAAAGCCAATCAGCTAGGCCTACGATTTCTAATCCCGATCAACTAACCTGCTGAGAAATTCAAAGTACTTCACCTTACATAAAAAAAAAAAAATCCACTTAAAGCAGCAGTCAATTTACCATAATTTAAGTAGAATCCTAATAAGATGCGCATGTATATATTTGTAAGGAGTAGCGCGTTTGGTTTGACAGGCAGATATGGGCTCTTGGGTAAATTATCACCGGACATATTGTCGGTATTTTATATAATACGCATCTTCCAAGCGGCCTGCGGGTGACACGCAGGTAGCGGATTAAGTGTTAAAACGCAGCATAAGGTATAGAGATCTGCGCTATGCCATATAAAACCTGCTATTTATGCTCAGCCACATTTCCACTGCCCGCTTGAGGGTGATGACACGTGGTTATCGTTGAATAATGCTGCAGGCAAAGTGAAAGTTACCCACTCATTACTTAAGTACTAACGCTTCATAAATAGTGCCACGGCGATGGTAAGTATAACTATGGCTAATAAGAAAAGAAAAAAAGAAAAACTCGCGCTTATTCAAATCCTAATAAGACAAAGGCGTGTATTGACTATTAAAACCCCTTCATTTGAGTACATTGCCGCCAGTTTATACCAAGTAGTAGAAATAATGTACTACAAAAACTGTTTGACTTACTAATTACTTATGCAAATTGGCGGCTGATATTTTTTTTTAGTCAACTAGTGTCAATAAAAGTCTATTAAATGACTAGGTTTGTAGGAGTCATTAAGCTACAATACTAAAGAAAATGAGTTATTGGATCAAGGAGGCTAAAAGGGGACAGGGGGATTATCCAGACTGGAGATAAGTCTCTGCGGACACCTGTCTTGTCTTTCAAAATGGAGCGGAGCGCCGTTTGCTGGCGTGCCCCCCCCCCCCATCCACATGACAGCACAGCCTTTCACTCCAGGCTGTTTTTAATAATGCTGAATATGAGCCTGGATCCCAGCTGCCCCCGAACTGCGGCTCTCCGGCGAGATGGATGCGGTGAGGGAGGCCTGGGCGTGTTTGCGCACTTAAAGCGCGCTGGAGGCCGGGCATTTCCCGGCGGGACCCCGCTAATATCCAGGCACCGGGGCTCGTAAAGGCTGCGGAATGTGCCGTCCCCATGTGGCCCGTAGCGTTTGTCACCCTGTAAACTCCCGTGTCTGCTGATCGGTACCTAGCTAAAGCTAGCAAATGAGCCTGGCCATGGGATTACGGTTTTTCCCGAGCGTGTATTAAATCCGTGAACCCCAAACAGCCCAGATATGTCGCGTAATTAACCTGAAAGCGATGTAAACAAATCTCAAGCGTGTCACGCCAAAGCTAAAATGATGGGACGAACACATCGAAGCGATCGTGTAAACTGTCTTCTTCGAGGAAGACAATCTTTTCGGCAAAAATGCCCGAAAATGCAAATACGCTCTGTTTTGGCCGATACGTGGAGTTTAATGCAACACTGATGGACCTCCGCACGAACAACCTGCAAGATCTTGTTATTACAGGCAATCAGATAAACAAAAGTACAGTAGTGTCACCTCTAATAGCCGAGATGCCGAAGATGGGTAAAATGGGTAAAATCACATATTATGCACTTACCCGCAAAGCACCCAGGTCTATGTCATCCAGGCTGCGCGTAGGAGCGTTTTCAGACATTTTGTCCAAACTTCAAGAGGAATTTTGCAGTGATGTACTGTTATATAAATCTCACGGGAGCGCGTTTTCGCCTTATCGTTATTTAATTCAGTCCGATAAAATCCGTAAAATCTTAAACGTTTCCAGTGGCGTTTTTTTCGAATATGCTGTATATATTTGATCCACTTGGCTGAGCTGCGTATTCACTCGTATGCTATCTAGTTCATTAAAGTATAGTTAAGTATCGGATGAGCTGTACTTTGTGACTAAAGCGCAGCAAACGGTCCGCAGGAGCGCAGCACGGCGGCGCCGGTCAGAGGCAGCCGGAGAAACGCGCAGCCGGGTGCGGCGCCGGACATGTCGGAAACGCCGCCCGGCTCACACCCCAGCCCGGCAGGCACGGATGACTGGGCGGATCGGCTACCAAGATCCCCAATCGCCGACGGTCACGGATGCGCCACACCGGCACCGAGGGCTGGGCAAACATGCGTGCGCGCAGCACCGACGGACATCCGCATACTTTCGCCCCGGTGTCCGACCGAGCGGACAAGCTGGAAGGCGACCCACGCAAGCCGTGAAAGGCGATTCTTGTCCGTCCAGGTCAAGCCCAAAAGCCCGTCTCGCAGAGCCGCTGTTTCCAGCTCGGTACCGAGTTGCTGGGGTGGCGCATCGAGGTTTTTTTTTTTCGGTGTCTCCCCCCCTTCCTCCTTCTCCAGCTCCTCCAGCGAAAACAAACTTTAATCCCCCGAGTTGACAGCGTCACCGTGCGCACCGCCCCCAACCCATTTCGTCCGGGGGGGGGGGGACTTAACTGTGCAGGAAACAAGAAAAAGACCGATTTGTATACATTAAAATATCCGAAAAAGAAGCAAGGAAAGACTAAAAGACCAACGCAGCACTTTATAATTTTTAGAGCGGTGGCAAAACGCCTTTTGCAGTCATCTAGTTAGATAATATGGAGGAAGGGGAAGATCATGGTATGACGTCCCCACCTATCTGCGGACTCAAACCGCACACTTTTATTTATCTATTCAGTCTTTTTAGTCGATCTTCCTGGAGGCTAAAATGTCTACGGGTATCCTGGAGGGACAAACTACATGCCGAGCGTCTGCACCTTTGGCGAACTTAATTGTGCGCTCGTCAGCTGCTGTCTACGCTGTATTTAGCACAACAGCCGCAAAGGAGGATTTCTTTTGGGAAGGAGCAAATGACGAGGGATATAATAAAAATACTCAACAAATACACACAGTGGCGACAAGTGGAAATGTAACTTTATTCGTTGCAAGAAATTAGAACCATAGATGAAAAAAAATCATTTTCCACATTTTTAGTATTGTGCAACAAAGGACCGATTTACAAATGACGTGTGAAAATACAATGAAAAGGCTGGTATTTGATAGCATATCTGGTTTTATGATTATGTATGTTCAATAACCATGAAAAACATTTAGTATGCAGAAACGTTAAATCGGAAACATACAAATAGTACAAACATGAGTAAAAACGATTAAAAAGCTATATTTTTATGTCGGTATAAAACCTTTACAAGTATTAAATGTTTTATTAAAATTAGATAAATATCGTGACATTTAATGAAGTGCTGTAATTAATTGCACAAGTATCTGTAGATTTTTGTCCGCATTTGGAAATAGGACCACCGGACGTCGATTTGGGTGTATCTCGATACAGGGCAGTGCTGTTCAACCCTTTTGCACCGCCACCCAATCTTTACCATGCCAGTTCAGTCGCGAATCTATAAGAAGTATAGGTTTAAATTAACACTATGATCAGGCGCGCAGTGCGATCTGCAATTTACGCAAATCAATGCTTATCGCACAAATCTGATTGGATGTGGCAGTGAATATTAAATTAAGCATGTGCGGTTTGGCTTCTTGGATTGGTTAAATGTTCACTAGTTTTGCGCTAAGCATTTGCAGACCCAAGATCCGTTTATATAGGTTAATTCTAGACTTGGGGGTGGGAAATCTGATCGTGGATCAGCATAGAAGCTTGCTAGTTTTAAAACGCTAACATTTCCAACTCTGCCTCGCAACCCTTGTCGCGACCTATCGGTTAAGAGTCGCTGGTACAGGGGAGAGGCAAGACATTAAGTTCAGTACTGTAATACACGCACAGTACTCTACAGGATATAATGTAAATTTAAAAAGCGCGACACTTTAAAATGAAAGGCGATACACCAGCTACCGTCCAACTACGTCCGCTTTCAGACGTCTCTCGATCAGGGCTGATTACTTACTATAGACCTCGGGTGAATCCAAACGAACGTTACTCAACAGGACCTAAGTCGACGGATATCCGTATTCATAATATTTTAGTGAAAAAAAAAGCCGTTTTGGCGTTTCCCGGCTGTTTTATGACCCAGGCGTGGTATAAGCACCACTTACAGCATCGTATCTCATGTTACAAATATCCACAGTAGGAACTTTAGTTCCAATTTAAGTTTGTGGCAGTTTAGCGTAGTGTAGTTAGGGAATCGGACTCGAACGAGGAACGAAGGAACGATACCGAGGTTTTGTGGTTTACGGGGGCATGGTCCTTGACCCGAATTAAGTGAGCTGTGAACTGCTGGCTGTAAGGATTCACGGAGTACGTGTAGGTAACTTCATGTGAGAATGTCTCTTAAGTCGACAAATAAGGTAGCGCGTTAGCACTCAGAGGCAGTGATGTCAACCTGTCTCACAATAACATTACATGCATAGGCGGGGGCGGGGGGCGGGGCGGCCGCTCCCCGCCCGCCCCCCCCGAGGGGCCGGGGGGGCGGGAGGGGGGCGGCGGGGGGGGGGCGCGGAAGGAGGGAGGGGGGAGGGGCGGGT
>JAODLD010000070.1:3769543-3781976 GCA_026781065.1 Mormyrops boulengeri | reverse complement strand
CCAGGAATCATTCTCGTAGCCCTACGTTGCACCCTTTCCAAGGCAGCAATGTCCTTCTTAAGGTATGGTGACCAAATGTGCACACAATATTCTAGGTGGGGTCTTACTAAGGAGTTATATAATCGTAGCATCACCTCCCTTGACTTAAACTCCACACACCTAGCGATGTAACCCAACATCCTATTCACCTTTTTTATTGCTTCCCCACACTGGCGAGAGTAGGACATGGAAGCATCAAAATATACCAAAGCATTTAGGGCCTTCTTGTGATGATTCTAATCAGAGCGTGTCTCTGTGTGTGCGTGTGTGTGTGTTGCAGTGCTGGAAATTAATAGAGGTGCACCAATTCGATGTTCGAGATCAGTATCTGCACTGATCCATACCTAATCAGACGGATCAGTTACCGGCCATAAATCATGCAAATGTGTCTGTGGAGGTCTCTGTGAGGGTGTCTGTCTGCATCTGTGTGGGCGTGTCTGTATCTGTGATGTCTGTGACTGTCATGTATATCTCTTTTTGTGAAGGTGTCCGTCTGCATCGGTGTCTGTGTTGTCAGTGGTACCTGCACGGACGCCCTCCCGCAGCCCGGCACGCTGCACGGCAGCTCGTCCACCGTGCTGTGGGACTTGGGTAGCAGACATGGATAGAAGTCATCCTTGTATTTACTCTTGAAAATCTGCGAGGAGGAGGAGACTGACGGTTATTGGGGGAAGGGGGGGGTAGACAGATATGGGACAACAAAGAAACCGCTGGGGCCGCGACCTCAGACCTTGGTGAAGTTCCAGCGCTGGATGAAGTGGCGCGCTACATCCCGGGCAGCCTTCCCATGTAGGGCGGCAGCGAAATCACGCCAGGGCATGCGGGGCACTTGGGAGCGGTCGATATTATCTGGGGGGGGGGATTCCCAGTACTCAATACAAGAAGTGCTCACTGTAGTCAAGGGAAACTCCCAAATAAAACATTTTCTATAATTTATACTTTTACCAAAATATGTTTGTAAGGGAGCTGAAACAGGGAAAAAAATAGCCCATGGAAAGAAAATAATAATAATAAATAACACTGCGTAAAATTATGAGTAAACAGACTAGTCATATTTCTTTTAAACCTTATATATATATCTTAAACCTGCCAGTTCTTCACAGGAAACAACCAAGAGTAAATCGATTAAGACTCATTAATCCGATCAATTATTTAGTTAAGTCAAATTTCTCTCTGCTGTACAGTTTGCTGGTTTCCAGCGGTGCGCACACACAGACACACGCACCTTCAAAGGGGCGGTTCAGCTGCACCCAGTCCTTGGTGATGAAATTGCTATAGTCCTTCCCCAGCCACAGCTGGCTATTTTGCGACAGGTCTTCCGACTCAGTCGGTGCCGGTTCTGGCTCGGACCTGGCAGTCAGAGGGTGGGAGGCCGACCCGTCTGGATCGCCGCCCACTGTGTCGCAAGCCTGGCAGGGGCAGGACCAAGAGGTCACGATGGAACTGGTACCAGCAAGTCTGTAAAACCCATCAATTCGCATCGACACAATCATGGGACAATCGTCTACCCAGATGCTTTGTGGTTCTGGTAGACCAACCACATAAAGAGACCCATCACAGCATGACAGCACAAGATCTGCCTCACCTCTGATCCTGGAACGTGATTGGGTGTCTCTGTGACCGACAAGTCGGTCAGCCTATAGTGGCTGTCGTCCCACCTCCCGAAGGCCAGGTCAATTCCTCCGACGAACGCCACTGATTGGTCAATGATTACTACCTTCTCGTGGTGGGCCCAGAGGAAGACAATCACAGAAACATGATCGGGATGTCGCATGACCTGGGTAGTGGGGACGAGGGGGAGAGAGCGATGAAGGACAGGGAGAGACTAAGGAGACACATAATCGAGGTGGTGAGGAGAGCCGTGATAAAAATATCAATGTCAATTTGAATTTGAAGGGATTAAAAACAAGCCTGTCCTTCTGCACTGAGTGCTGGAGGTCAAGCATGGGGAGGGTGTTTCCCAGCCATGTTGGATTCCAAAATACCCAAAGCGAATGGAGAATTAACCCCAAATTAGCACGATGGCCTCTCGTCACAGCTCTGAAGGGCTGAAGTGGAGAGCAATTCACTGAGGGGCATGAACTCCTTAGCATAGCCCGGTAGAGGAAATTCGTATAATGAAGCAGTGCATTGTGGGTGCCCATCCCACCTTGATGTTGGGGTGCATGTTCATCAGGGATCTCTTGCTGTAGTCGCTGTTGATGCCCAGCGCCAGCTCGACCTCTTTGTACAGCAACACGCACACCTTCACACCTTGCTCCTGCAGGGGGCACCAGAGAGATGGGGAGGGGGGAACAGCCATAGAGTATTAAAAGAAGGCAATGGGGCACAGAGAAAGGGTGGGTAAAAACGAATGGAGGGGTTCAGCGATGAAAGAGTCGGAGGGGTCCTCACCGCCTTCCGCTTCAGGATGCAGTCGAGACGCCAGTAGTTGTCCGTAGCTGGTCGCTTTAAGTGAACTTCAGGGCTCAGCCTGGGGACAAGGAAACAACAGAAAGAGGAGAACAAGTACAGAGGTTTGTGCAAGCTGGGTCCTCCCTTAGACGAAAAGCAGAATCTGCAGGCCGTGGCGTGTGTCAGCGAGCGTGTGTCAGTGTATGCGTGTCAGTCAGCATGTGTCAGCGAGCGCGTGTCAGTCAGCGCCTGCGATCAGTCCAGCGGCAGCCCGCAGCTCACACGCTCCGACTCACCACCAGTCAGTGATGAAGATCTCCTGCTTGGCCTGTTCCAGCGCGTCAGCCAGGTCTGAAAAGTAGCCAGAGCCGTTCACATACCTGCAGGTGCCAAGGAGCCAGGTCACAAATGGCCGTCCGGCCCACCAATGGCTGACCGGCTCACTAAAGGCCGTCCGACCAAACAACAGCTGACCGGACTTGGCGGTCCAAAAAATTTGCTCCATGCCGTTTTTCAATTGTTTTATTATTCAAAATAATACAAATCAGAAAGCCAAGGCTACATTCACACTTAATGATCAATTCTGATTTTCTGCTTAGATCGGATTTTTTGTTTGCCTGTTCACATCTCTACTACTTTTTATGTGGGCGATATCAGATTTCAATGTGAACGGTTCACTATACTGAACTGGCCCGCGTGCGTACAAAAACAACAAAGACGCGATGACTCGCATGCGCAAAAACAAAGATGTATTGATGCAGGAAAACTGACCGGTTACGATATGAGCCTTCCAGTTTTGCCTGAACAGATTTATCTCCCCAAATACTTATTATATCCAGCACCTCACTGTCCCTCCACTGGCCAACTTCTGTGCTCTCCTCCATGTTTGGCACTCTGACGGAGTCAACAGTAATTCCATTTTATACATATTTAACAATGTTTATTTTGTTAAATGTATTAGTTATAAATGTAATTGCACGTGATCGATTTGGAGAATATCATGACCGTAAACAGTATCCTAGCATGCAATATCAGATTTTTACCAGACTTGTTAATGTCTTGTTTGTAGTTTGTTTGCCTCTCGAAAAAAGAATATCGCTATGAATGTACTAAAATATTTTATAAAGATGTATCCGATTTATGACCACATACTGAAGTGGCCCACATCGGAATTGAAAAAAATCGGATTCCATGTGACTTGTGCTGTTCACATTGTGCTTACATATGAGCAAAAAAAAATCGGATTTGGGCCACATTTGTTCTGCAGTGTGAACGTAGCCTAAGTGTCTGCTCTATGGAATACGGAAAAAAGAAATCACCCATTAATTTAGTCAATTGTCTCATTTCACAGAAAACTATGGTGCTGTTATAATCTTCTACATTCCTAACTCCACCCACTAGCTTCACCCACCCCAGGATCCTCCTACTTCTGGCCACTCACCACTTAGTGAGGGTGTCCTCACGGGACGGGGCAAAGCCCCCGAAACGCTGCACCTGCAGGAAGTCGCAAGGTTCGGACAGCTGGCGGATCTCGTGACTCCACCACTGGGCCTGACGGTAGCTGCTGCACTTAATGACCAGGGTTCTGGGTGGGGTAGGTGGGGGTCATTCAGCAAATGATCGTTAACAGAGAGACAGGAAATCATGAACAAAAGCACAGCGTAAATACGCGAGCACACATGGGAGCGGAAACGCCACCATCGCCGCCTCCCCTGCCCGTCTTACCGGGCGTAGTTCTTGATGCAGACGCCATGCTCGGTGTCGGTGTAGCACCGGCCCACCAGCACCTCCAACTCGGGGTCGAAGAGCAGCACGAAGGAGATCACCTCGGTGTCCGGGCTCATGTACATCAGAAAGGAGTCCTTCACAACCAGCCAGCGTCGCGACCAGCGGAAGCATAACTGGTGATGGCCGAAGCAGTTCAGGCCCAGGATGCGGTGACCCCCCGAACGCTTCAGGACGAAGCCCTCCCTGTCAGGGAAGGGGCGGGACCAAATTCAGCTGTCAATCACTGTGTTTTAGCCAATTGGGAGCGAGTGCAACCATGAACAGGAAGTCGGCTGAGCCAGGAGTAAAAAGTGGGAGGGGTATTCCATGGAAGGATAAAGATCTGAAACCAGCCCGTTATTCGTAAATACTCATAAGAAATTAAATGCTAGATACACACACACACACACACACACACACACACACACACACACACACACACACACACACACACACACACACACACACACACGGCAGGAGTATGAGACTTACAGCCCTTTAGGTCCCAGATCTCTGATGAAGGAAAGAGGACTAACATCCAGGAACTCCAGCTGGAAGGAGAACAGAAATCAGATGGGAAGGCAGTGTGCAGTGCATGCGTATATGTGTGTGCACGCAGTGTGTGTGTGTGCGCGTTTGTGTGCACAGTGTGTGTGTGTGTATGTGTGTGCATGTGGGCAATGTGTGTGTGCGCGTTTGTGTGCACAGTGTGTGTGTGTGTATGTGTGTGCATGTGGGCAATGTGTGTGTGTGCAGTGTATGTGTGTGTGCGCATGTATGTGCGTGTGTGTGCAGCCTGCCCGCTGCCTCACCATGCGGTGGTAGTTCCTGTAGAAGCTGTGCTCCAGCAGCCCATTCAGATACTCCTCCAGGTGTTTCTGCAGTGACGGGACACGACAAGGAGTTTTTGGGACACTGAGTCAATAAACAGAGAGGCTGCAAGTGTGAGAGCGTGTGGGCGTCGCTCCACATGTGGGCATACCGGCTTGCTGGACGCCCTCCTGCCTCTTTCATTGTTATGCAAAGATGGCATCTCCTCTGGTAGGGCGCCAAGTTCCTGCCTCTGGGTAGCAAACCTGGGGGAGAGGAGGCACAGGAGATGCGATGAGAGAGAGACAGAGAGAGAGGAGGAGTGGATCACAGATGGAGGTGTCCGACCTTCCCAGGGGCAGGAAGCTGATCATCATCTTGTGCTTGTAAAGGTCGCGGTGTAGGTCCTGGAAGTGCTTGTACTTTCGCTTGATAATCCAGCTGAAGTCGCCGTGCGTCAGGTGGACAGTGTACAGTGTGGACACACGCACCTGGGGGAGGGTGGGGGTTACTGTAAACAGCGTCTCACGCTCTTCACAACAAAACCATCGGAAATGAAAGAGGGCACAAGGTCATTCCGTCAGACTTGCTGCTTTTGTGAAAATCTGATTCATACAATTCTGACCAGTGACTCAGACACATTTGCTGCATTTCCAGTATTGGGACAGTCTGTGTCTAAACCGCGACGCTGCTCTGTCCGGGACCGCGGGGCCGCCGATCGGGAAAAGCAGAACTGCCATTTCAAGTTAACTGATGCGGTTCACAGCCCCTCCTAGACCGAATGATCCATTAAAAGACACACATGAAGCCCGAAAAGGACCATAAACAGCAGTCAGTGTTTCTTAAGACGTCTCTCTGTGTGAGGAGTCACACTTTACGTGAACCGTTCTCGCGGTATTCCATGCTGCAATCTGATAGGCTGACTTTTGCGCGCTCCCTGATAGTTGTTTGGCTTTTGCTACTTCCCCTATTAAATGTACAAGAATACATTTTATATGCATAAATATTAATAATCCATTATGAAACACCAAGTATGCATGCGCACACACACACACACACACACACACACACACACACACACACACACAATATGACACAGCCTGACCTTGGATTGTGTGGTGTACCTCTCGGTGACATCCACTTTACAGGTCACCGGGATCCCCCGCAGAAACAGCGTCACCCCGACCTCATGGATGGCACGCAGACGGTGGACCAGGATGAAGGAGCGCACTTCTGTGGAACACACACATACAAGTCAGTGCGGCGCACACACACACACACACACGTCAGTATGGCGCACACACACACACACACGTCAGTGTGGCGCACACACACACACACACGTCAGTGTGGCGCACACACACACACACACGTCAGTGTGGCGCACACACACAAGCAGCCCACCCGACCGCACCCACTCAGCTCCATCAGGTAAACAGCAGTAATGCTCAGAGCTTAGAACCTTCTCACTGTCAGAGATGGATTTAGCGGTTTGTGCAGTCATGTGACATTTTTCTCCAAACTTATACCTGGTGACCACATACCTGAACCCACAACATTATTATTAAGAGGCTTGAAAGCTCACGGCATGTGGCTCGGCCCAGTGTCGCCACTCACCAATAGGTTCACGCTCCCCTTCCTGTTACTTGGCTGGTTCTGATTGGGTTAAACCAGCCACTGATTGTCAGTGCTGGTAAATCCCACCCACGGTGGGGTTCTCTCACTGCCACACACTGCGACCCAGTCGCCTCCGTGAGAAATCCATATCCTTACCGCCATGCTGTATCAACGAGTCCAGCTCGTCTTGGGTCAGGGGGCTGTCGTCCTGAGAGTAGAACCTCTTCATCAGCCCGTGAGCATGCGACGCCTCCACCACGGGCTCCTCCACGTTAGCCATGGCGTTGGACCTAACCCGCTCTCTGTCACTCTGCAGGGGAAAAGGGACACAAATGTAGCTGAGGGCGGGAGCTGAATTCCTTCCGAGCCGGACCCGCCACATTGGCGGACATTGTTAGTTTAGGTTGATGCACAGTGAGTCCCACAAGACTGTAATCGCTGCACTTTGCCTGCTTTTACTTTATGCAAATCACATGCTTTTACAGTGATCGCTAAACGCTGTAGTGCTCTGGATGGGACAGCACGGACGACTGGCATTGATGTCAGGAAAAATGGGCGGGGTCTGGAAAGAGCCAATCAGATGTAAACCATGTGACTACACCAGAATTCAGCTCACAGAGAAGAATGATGACAAACCTCAGTAAACGCAGGGGGAGGGAAACACAGACACACACGAGTCACGAGTTTATAAATACACACGCGTAAACAAACCTGCGCCACATAAAGCATCATTCCACAGTTCCACAGTCTGCAGATTTACTTATTCAAACACACCTACTAAACCTGGTAATTTGCAGATTTTCCTGTTCAAACACGCCTTAATCAGCTAACTGTGTTGGATTCTGGCCCTCCAGCACCGGAACTGGGGAACCCTAATGTAAAGTAATGTGTCATTTAAACTCCTCACATTAACCAAAGGCTTCAAAAATAATTATACGTCTGTGTTTATATATATAAAAAACAATACACAAGGGCTGACCGCCTAAACAATCCTATATTCAGCCAAAAGAATGAGGACATGTATAGACACTAACCAGCTATGCAATCAAATAATTTAAAAATTAACTTATGAACTGAAATTAACCCTTTAAAGTGCCACATCCAGAAAAAGGCATTGGAAATATTTTTTTATCATTTCTGAGGTCTGTAGGCCAATGCAAACAAAAACCATTATTTTTTCAAACACTGAAAAATGCAGTTTATGTATTACAAAAAGGTATAGTCTACCATTTGGTGGAGCAGACACTTAAAGGGTTAACACAACCAACTGTAACTAAAACACTTGTGTTGATTTTAAAAACTGAGCTGCATTTTAAGGCCTCTGACAAATGACAGACATGACTCCAAAAGGTCGAGTTTATACACGAATAACTGCTTATTATGTCCTGTGTCCCAGTCTCTGTCTCACTCCGTCTCTCTCATGTCCTGTGCCGCGATATCTCTCTCTCTGTCTCACTCCGTCTCTCTCTCTGACAAACACACGGTCATGATCACCATCAGATCAATGCTCTGTGGGTTAAAGGTGAGCTTCTTGAACAGGCGCACCTATACAGCTTGCACAACTTACTTTGTAGGAGCATTCTTACAAAATAAATCACCACTCAGAAAACAAAACATGAATACCAAACCTCTGGAACTATTTTATTTATTTGAAAGTAAATATCCAAACAAATTTTATTCCTGCTTTCAATGCCCTTGTGGAGAAAATCCTTCCAAAACAATGTTGGGTTAGGAAGCAACTCCCTTACAGTTCAGCAGAGCTCTTACTGTTAAGCAGCTGAGATCCCTTACTGGTCTGTAACTCGGCAAGCACAATAATACAGTATGCACGGTTTGGTTATTTCAAAAGTCATAAAAGCATACAATCCTGGGAAAATGTGTTCAGTGTTCAACGGGTCAGGCAAGTTTCACAAGCTGCAGAAACAGGGCACGGCACAGGAAGGCAGGGCCACCCGCATCGAACCATTTCCAAAGCTGCACAGCAACAGGAGACCGATACCGGCAAATCCTGCACCTGTGTCCGATCCGGAATGTGATTACTTGCGAATCATTTTACAGCCTGTTCACCAGCTGTTTCAGGGTGGGTCACACATCTGGGAAATCTTGGTGTGTACGTCTTTTCTCATTATGCCACTTCTCCGTTGTTATTACTGGAAGCAATGACAATAAAATAAAATCATCAAGGCAGACGCTTGAGGCGGCCGTTTATGAAACGTGCCCGCCCCGGGCACGACTTGCACGTTTCAGTCGCAGTCAGCCATAACTTGTGACGGAAAAAAACAACCAGTCAGACAGCGAGCTGAGCAGTCCCACGGCCGAACCCCCTAAACGCGCACCCCCGCTTTCGGGCGGAGAAAGGCGCCGGCCGGCGCGTTCACCACGGGTGACGGATTCCGCCAGCAACCTTTTAAAGGCTCTGCCACGTGCGTGGGCGGGGACTGGCTGCTGATTGGCCACCTTCCACGCTGCCAAGACAACCAGCCTTTCGGATGGACACGTACCTATCTACGGCAGCCGGCTCGGGTTATTCCGGTCCATTGTGCCGCCGGATTCCGGTGTCAGACCCGACTTCCCCGGGTCTCTCTTTCCTTTCCACCACACGCATCGTCACAGAAACGCACCTATCCTCCCAGGCCATCTGATACTTGCTCGAATGGGATGTCATTCAACATTAATAATTAAGGTTATTTCTAAGTCACTCACATTTCTATCAAACTATGCTTCACTTAGGTCCCACATTTCTTTTTCTAAATTACCACAATCGCATGCAGAATAATGCACTTATGCAATACAGAGACATCCAACCACATTAACGCCATATGACCTGAGACCAACCAAGATGTTGCACTACTTGTGTGTTTTTTGTAATGTCTTCTAAAAGCACCACCAAGGCAAATTCCTTGTATAGAAACATACTTGGCCAATAAAAAGGATTCTGATTCTAATTCAACAGCGTTACACGAATATATTGTACTCGTGAATCACTTGTACAAACTCCTCCATGTTTCACTGAACAAATCAATTTATTATGCAACCCAAATTATAACAGCAGCAATACGGAGATTTAATTAGTACCGGTACAATTTTGAGTTCATTTAAATACTATCCATATAACACTATAAAAAGAAGCAGCCTAGATGAAAAATAGTGATAAAACTGTCTACTGCAATGTAGCTTCAATATCTGACTCATCCCTCTCATACGAGTCTGGCTGTTATATTCGGCCATTGAATCTGCTTCTCTCCTCTTTCCCACATCTGCACATATACCATGACTTACAGAAATGCCAGACTAAGTTAATTCTCCACTTCGATTGGGGATCGAGCCCGGTGACTTACAGCTGAAAACATTTCTGGACCTCTGACTACACAGTGACCGAACCGAACTGGATCAAAACAAGCCATGATTATTCCCGGAAAAACAGAATCCCCGTTCAATAGGATGAATGCCACCGGCGGCTATCGAGACAGACGAGCATGAGAAGTGCAACTTATTTTTTAATCACATCTATAATTTACTCTTCAAAACTTTCGCCCATCTGAAGCCCTCAGTGATAGCAGAAGGCTGTTATGGGAGTACGAACCAGAGATACCTGCCAGTTCTACCAGAAAGTTTCAGCGCATTAATTTCATAATATTCATGTACTTACTTTTCCAATAAGCTTCGCTGGCAGCCTAGTTAAGTGTCACTAATACAAAATGCAGCTGAAAGACCCGTCTTTTCCGTAACTTCGCGTGTGGATATCTCTCCTTTTCCATTCGTTTTTTCGGCCCATTTTAATCATTCCCCACCCAAAGTTTCGCAGGGAAAATACGAGTGATTGAAGAGCCTTACCGTATTTCTACGAAAAGCTCCTCCTCGTAAAAAGAGCAGCACGAAATCCGTGTTTTCCCCACGAAACGCGTGCGGTGCTCTGAGGTTTCACGGGCTGCGGAAGGGAAGCCGAGCCGATCTTGTATCCTGTGTGGTGATTCCTGCGGCTGGGTTACGATTTCAGAATCGTCTGTCGCATCTTTACGGGAAAAAGGAGCAGGCGGCAGACCCCACTGGCATTTAGCGGGCAGGATTCACGTGATGGCCAGTCGCAGCAGAGGTCCCATCCCTACGGTGTGCTTCCTCCTGACTGCATTTCACTCGCATGCGAAGTATGTCAAGAAAGCCCCTGCCTGGACCTGACCAGAATAGATATTAATTCGCCCACTTATGGGTTGCAAAACAGAGATGGAAATAGCAGCCGATACGCGCTTTGAAAAGTACAGTTTTGCTCATGTATGTAGAGAAGGCACAAGTTTGCCTTTGGGTGTGCTCTCCTGAAGTTCGTCGCTCCCGAACGCCCCCGCCCCACGTACTGGCCATTTCACCACACCCAGCGTAGTTTCCAGCATCTAAAATTGACTTTTCCATTGGTCGAGATATCGACACGCCTGACAGACTGGCAGGGGAGCCAGCCAATCAGAATTCCCCATAAGCCAAAGGGTGGGACCGGTGGGAAAGGCGTGTCCCGGCAGCACCTGGCAGGCAAACTTGGTAATATATGAAAGCTTGTCCCTGGGCTCACGATGAAGTGGCTTTTCCAACATGTTACTCTCCAACCCACTTTGCATTAGACAAATCACGCAAACAGACTTCGTCTACAGACCATGCAAATAGCAGTACGTGCCAGCTGGGGGTCAAATGTACTCCCTCACTGTAGCAAACTTCAATTTCCTGCCAATTGATTTCCCGGATTTCCTTACATTCCAGTGACTCTCATCACCAGTGCCACTATAATGTACAGACGTTCAGTCAAGAGCTCCCGTATATCAAGAGTACAGGCACTGAGATTGAGAAAGATATTCATGTGTGTACGTATTATAAGCAGCGTAAATAACCTGGTCGTAACGGATGAGTTTTCATAACCGCTGTTTATGGTGAGCAACAACATCAATTATATGTCTTGATGGTTTTGCCTCAGGAAATGGCCACAATAGGGTCAGGAAGAGACGACTGAATTACAGTTTTTCTGAACTGCTAAAACACTAAACGTCATTCTTGGAACAAACCCGTCAAATGCCAAAACTCATTTATTGAATCAGTCACTCGTTTGGTGAAACTTTAAACAGTGCTCACCTAGTTAGACACAATTTGCAGACCTGAGTCACCATTTTTGCAAAACTCTAAACACATTCTCACTCATCTAAACACATTTTGCACTAAGGGGAACTTTGATGCAAAAAAGAAAACACAGGCTGTGAAAGTTAAACACAGCCAGTAGTCATTTAAACACAATGACTCAAAACTGTCCACACATGTTTCCAAACATGAGTAAAAGCCAAAGAGTGACTGGAACATAGAATACATGCCAGATGAGAGTGCAAGTGCCATAGGTGAGTTGAATTTCGAGGTACAAATGGGTCACACAGAGGATTCGACCCGCATCTCCCAGCAAGGGAGAGCGTTTCCTGTGATGCAGAGAAAGTTCTCTGTCCTGACCCAGCCCTAAGACATGATGATGAGGCAGAATGAATATTCTTCGATCCTTGACTCTGGCTTGGCAGTCGAACAACTCTTTACTCTCATTTGGACTTTTTACTTTGTCCTTTACAGTAACTTTTTGGAGTACTGAATACTGCAAACATTACATATTGCTTTGAGTATAATTATATACACACATTTTTACTAAACAACATTTCTTTTACTACATTTGTTTGGTTTCCAACTCAAGATGCCAAAGACCACATTCACAGTTAACATGCACTCTCAGAAAAAAGGGTACAAATTTGTACCTTTGCTTGTCACTGGGGCTGTACCCTCAAGGGTCTGCCAA
>JAODLD010000070.1:3733944-3749698 GCA_026781065.1 Mormyrops boulengeri | reverse complement strand
GTCTTACAGCCATACAGCAAGACAGGGAGCACCAGGACTCTAAAGACTTGGACCTTTGTCCTCTTGCAAAGATATCACACGCGTCCCATAGCAACTTCACACACAAGAATAAGGGGTGTAGTCAAGTCAAAATCTTTAATAAAATTTTGCTGAAAATTGTTTTCGGCATTGCTCATCTATCAGGCATAAATGTTTTTTTTTTTAAAGCGAGGTGATTTGCAACTGTATTTCTTCATTGACCGCCATCTATCTCGATCGCACCCGAGGAACGGCACTAAAACCAGGCTCACTAGACTAATCTCAATACCGAATTAATATCATGTCATTTTAAAAATATATGTCATTTAAAAAATATTTTATTGGTTTGTCTAGCATCACCTTTACAGTGGACACAAGCAATGAAAATTAATATACATATGATAATACAAAAACAAACATATAGCAACATGGAAAAAATTAAAACCTGCTTCGGTTAAGAAGTTTCTCAGAATATTTATTTATGTTAAATTTTTAAAGATTGATGACTCTTTACGCGAAGCCTTTCTGTCTTGTTAGAGATTGTGCATTGCAAAAGTTGGGTCATTGGGTATATTTCCTGCAATTTGGTAGAAATTATAATGATTTGATGCGCAACGTAAAAAATACTAAATCCGTGACACAGCTATCTTGAAGAGGCTAGTATTCATCAAGCAAAAATCATCCGTAACGTTCATTTAAATAACACAAACAAATGTGAAACCCATAACGTAACATTTTATAACAAGTTGGGAATGGCTAGCAAAACTCCACAAGCAGCTTCCAAAATCAGGATAAATAGCAATAAAGAAATGAACAAAAACAAAAGACTAGTGAATATTTGGTCAAACGTATGTGATATCTGCGTACCTTTCAAGTATTGAGAGTAGTTAATACATTATCAGCACTGGTCAACACCTACATAGCCGTCAACTAGTAAAGTACTTGCCATAAGTATAATATACTCTTTAAAATAAAACAACAAGAATAAAAAAATTACTGTAAAAGTTTTTGCGTGTTGGCAAAAAGTGTATATATCATATGTCTGTATCTCCCGTTTAATTTTCATATTATATTGCAACCACAAATATATGTACAGCCTTAGGAGAAATATTAATATGTATATAGCTTTAGATCACATCCGAATTAAACTGATTCCGAATTACTTCGCTTCTCGGAAAATGAAAGTTAACGTGGGCAAAATCAATACGGGTATTAAGCTCAGCAAACAGAACTGAACGGAAACCGGCAGGGAGACGAGCAGAGGATTACCGTAAACCTAAACCTCAGCCATAACCATAAACCCTCAACGCCCTTGGTCAGTCTGTAATTATGTTCCCGGTTAGTGTTTGTATTTATACAAACCAATTCACTACGTAACATAGACGGAAGAATAAACGAGACATAAGAAAAAAGACATTAAGTTCACACAATTAAGAAATCTGGAGTTTGTAAGTGAAAACATCTGGGAATATTTACGTCAGCTCATATAAATAAAAATGTAAAAACTTGATAAGAGATCAATACAACACACAGATAGGCCTACGCATAAGAATATCGTTTGTGAAGACAAATTATATTTATATAAATCGATTATTTCAATATCGTTCAGACCGTAGCAATTAATCTAGATCAGAGAGAAAGGTGTGTACTGCACATAAACGTGAAAGAAAATGTGTCTCACACCACATGAAGTAACAAAAGACATAATAGTCCTTAATCTTATTATCATAAGCGCTTGTTTGATTTTTCAGTGGGTTTAAGTGTATTACGGTATGAATGACAGGGTTTTTCGAAAATACTTGCGAATGTAAATATGTGTGCCCGTTTGTGGGGCAGACAAGGGGACAGACGGCCGGAGTATGTTTGCAAGATGAAAAGCAGGGTGACTGAGACAGAGCGTAATAGAGGCAAATTTATGCAAGAGGAACGAGGGATTATGGAGGAGAAGCAAACGACATCGGCTGGGGGATAAATACGCGCAAAACAAGTGATCTGGATTAGAAGACCAGGTTGGGAGATTAGAGGAGAATGGAAAAAGATGGAACTAATACGGGGATGGACAGAGGCAGGAGCCTCGAGCTTAACGCCCCACGCGCTCAGGCTGCCCCTTCAGCCAATCAGCACAGTCCCCCCCCCCCCCCATGGCAAACGGCAGCCCGGAGGCGTGCCAAACTGGCCAGAAGGGAGCCAGTCCCACGTCTGCGTCATACAGAAATGAACCGGAAACATGCGAGTGATTGACGGGCACAAACGTCCAATCGGAGAGGATATGGGAGGTGGGCAGAAGGAGCAGCGTCCAAGCAACGTCCACGCGGCTCACCCTGATTCCTCAGCTCGCATGCAATTGGCTGGAGGCGTCGCGGTGCCCTATCCGTAACCATGACGACCGCTCCCAAGGGACTGGGCTTAACGGTAGCCCTGATAACACTCTGCTAGTGCAAATGGGAAACACAGGAAATTTAAATATCAATTAAATAACTAATTTATATACGTATGCATGTATGAAAATGAATCGGCCCCTTAATCTCTTACACATCTTCGCCCCGCAAATATCTCGTAAGATATGAAACACGGCAAAATGTTTATTTACTTAATAATCGATTATGCTAATAAATGAATTCTTTCGACATACCAGCCATCAACATCTTTATTGCGACCATGAAGATTTTTAGGGGGAGGGAGCGGCGGTTTTGACCCGACTGGAGCGCCCCCCACGCTTAATAACCCAGATTAGAGATGCAATATTCCGGCTCATCCAGGACTCACACACGTGGTGGACAGTTAAGTTTAAAGTGACACAGTTGGTCAGACCTTGGGCTGGTGTTACAGAAGCCTGGATCCTGGCTCTCAGGGGTAACACACACCTGTAACCACAGAAACCAACACCTAGGCCCCTTTTCAGCAAGGGATACATCTATATCAGTCCCGAAAGCTCAGCTCTGCAGCGAAGGGACTGCCGACATCATCACTCCGTGACACGGTACACATGAGGGAGCAAGCTACTATTGGATAAATAATGAGGGTGGGTGGGGTTAGATCTTTCAGTCAGTCGCAGATGAGGGTGACCTACCTCCCACCCTTCCTCAGGTCGGTACCCTATATCTGCCAGGCAAGAGGAAAAGATGAGCACAAAAAACTATACACACATACGGTCAAGCAATCGACACATGTTCAACATGAAGCTACGTGCACAGAAGGATCAAGTGTGGTGTTCCGGTGCAGTCAGGGTGTGCGGAGGCTTCAGCGAAGCAAAATCATTCAGTTCCTGTGGTACTATTCAGACTGTAAATATATATAATCTTTCCGAGCCAGACATGCAGTATACACATTTGAAGCTGTTTTAGGAAAAAAGGCTGAAGCAGGTGGTCAGATACACGGAGGGACCCCAACATATCCTCAACAAGTAGCAGAAAACCCACAACCCTATTTTCTGTTATTCTTTGCAATTTGGGGGACGGGGTCTCATTTTGCAGAAATCGCAATCATAACAGAATGTACCTGATTAAATTTAGAGACGTATAAGGACTTCACTTTAGAGGGCGATGTTGTAATGGGGGGAGGACAGAAACAGCACAGAGTTGGGGTTCACCTTCATGCCACTGCAACACCACCAGCATTTCGACACATTCCCAGTGGCACATCAGATGACTGGAAAAAAAAATATCCACAAATTTCCATTTTTTTGTAAAATCTGCTAGTGGGCGCTATTGCTGGTGCCTGGTTCTGTGTGTGTGTGTGTGTGTGTGTGTGCGTGTGTGTGTGTGTGTGTGTGTGTGTGCGCACCCGGTTAGACTTTGGTGTTGATTCTGAGCTTGAACGCCACCCGCCCGGCGAACTTGTCCCTTTCACTCGGGGGCGCAATGTTGTTGGCGTTTATCTTGCACTCGATGTTGATGTCGGCGTCGTAGGAGACGTTGAGGAACTTGACGGCGACCAGGGGCTGGGAGTAGTTTACCTGGGGTGGGTGGGGGGAGAGAACATTTCTATTTTCGAGTCACGACCATGATGTCAGCCTATGGGAGGCCGCTGTCACTCTGTTGCCATCAGTCTTTGTGGTCCCCCCCGCCGAGAGTTCCCCTATTGGTCACAAACAGCCACTGCACTAAATATTAAATAAATATATTGCTCGTTTAGGAGATACTGAAGCAGCATGTTCTGCTAACCAGCTAGCTAGCTACGGTCTTCTGACTGTACATACCAGCTATTTATCTTATTTTTGAAACATTTTGGGGGGGGGAGGGGCAGGTGGCCCAGAGACAGCAAACCCCTGGAACTAGGGCAGCTTAGCTCAGCTGCGGCTCCCAACCGGGACCGGACCCCCAGGGGCCAAACCGGTGCCTAGAGCGGGATGATCAGTACAGATGCCCCTGTTTACGGCGGCAGCACACAGTACCGCCCATTCATCAGTCGCCATGGCAATGATGACATCATGGCAACTATTCCATTAGCTTGTTTCTCCCAGGACCCAAGTACGTAAATTAGGTACAATAAAAATAAAAAACAACTGCATTCCTTCCTTAATAACTTTAAATCACATGTCATGAAACATTAAAGCAGATCAAGGGTTACATTCAGTGTGACGCTGAACACTTCAGTGTGATGTTTGGACTGTTAAACGCCTGGCAGCCATGACAGATCACCCCCCCCCATTACATCATTAGTCCGCCTCTCGGGATCTGTAACATTAAAACACAGGACAGTAGCTAACGGCTGGCAGCTGACATTAATGGCGGCTGGTTGTGGGTTCGAGTCCCCAGGTCTCACCTGGGCCTTCTTGCCGTAATACGGGTAGTACATCAGGTTGAAGGTCCCATTCGGGGGGTAGTACGCCAACTCCCTGATTTTCTCACTGTCTTCTTTCTGGGGGCAGGGAGGCAGTAGGCGTTAGGACCATGTGTTGTTTCTTTTTTTTTGTTTGGGGGGGGCTTTTTCAACTAATATTTGTAACCCTAAATGAATAATGCATGACCTTAACTCCCATCCTAAACTACGATTAGGCCCACATTTAAATCCCAATATCGAATCTCCACCTTCTGCCTGTGATGAACGTGTAACAAAGGCACTAAGACCGGGTGATGGCCTCATCCTGTAGGCAAATAAAACCGAAACGTAGCCGATACTACAGAACCGCTGTTGAACTCAGATAGCTTACCGATTAAATGGCCTTTTAATTTAGAATGTGCTGAATCCAGGCCTAGCAGGAATTAATTACCCTTTAGGTTACCCTTACACTGAGCAGGTAATCTGAATTTCATTAAAATACCAAGCTCTGCAAACGGACTGAACACCAGTCCCCACATTACTACGTAATTCAGCTAATCGTTAATCAGCAGAAAAATTCTTTATACTGTTTGTCTTACAGACTGAGTTTGGGTCCTGCGGCACGCGATCTCCGCGCACAATTTCCATTCAGGCCGACGTGCTTTCAAATTCAAACATGGATTCCGTGCCGCCATGACACTTGTACATCTACGGCTGGCTGAATCCATCCTCACGCACCAGTCTCCAGCGATTTCGTACCGAAAAGCGAAAGTGGCGAAGAGGAACCACAGCATGACAGGTTTGCAATTAAGGTTTCTGAGTGCGTTGGGGGGGGGGTCATGACCCCACTTGGAACAGAAATGTGAAAATGAAATAAACACGCTGAAGTACTTCAGTGGCGTTAAGGAGGGAGCTGTGCTCAGGTTGCCGCACACAAAGGCTTCCAGCTGAACAAACATGCGAACAAAAGAGGTACACACAGATGCTCGGGATGGTTAGTGAGCCACGGTGAGACAGCGGCACTACCAGGGTTTGACAGCAGGGGGAGCCACGGTTAAAGATTCCAACCAGAACCAGCGATTATCTGCAGCATCTGGCTGAATGGTAACATATCTAACATAAAGGACTTTGGTTAAAATTGTTGGCCGAAGTGTATTATTAGAGATGAAAGGAATGCAGGGTGGGCTCACCTTAGCAGCACAGGTGACATACGGAGACTGCCCATGGATCCCTGGCAGCATGCCAATAACCTGGGGGGGGGGGGAGGTGAGGGGATGCCGCTTAGTAACAATTCACACTGTCAGTTATCACATCATAATGCCCACTTCACTGTCAACCTCCTGCACTGACTGACCGAATACTTCCCAACTTAATTTCCACTGGCGACCCTCTTAATGCAGACTCCAAAACTTCAACTTTGATTACAACACTCTTAGGCTAACCGTTGTGTTCGTTTTCTCTGCAGCAAACTCTCTGCTACCTCAATGCATTTTTCCCTCTTTCCTTCTTCAGTCCAGTCGTTGGGGACCCTCAGATGGTCCACATTTTTGCTCCCTCCCAGCTCCCAACGCAGCTGTTCCAGCTATTTGGTGTTCCTGATTGGGTGGGAGCTGGGAGGGACTGCGCTAAGAAACATTGCCTTAAATCATTTAACTGTCAGAAACTACAGACCTTGTGCCTAAAACATCCGAAGATACCAGAAAAGACTGTTTTCTGGTGTGCTCCAATTAAACCACGTTGAGAAGATTGACAAAGATTAAAAGAACTGTTAGCTGAAATGAGAAGGAAAGCTGATACAGGTTTCCCCAGATCATTTACCTTCCTGAAACTCCCCCACCCCCTCCCATTAACTTACACGGTTCATTTTGATGAGGATACAGGGCTTGCCAGTGTTGTAGCCATAGTAACGGTCCTTCACCCCGGAGCACTCCTCTAGCAGGGTGCGGTTGAACTGGCAGGAGCGTTTGGGGTTGTTGCGCACCTCTCCACTGTCCTCCTGGATGTAATAGCGGTCAGGGGCACATTCGTGGTTGGTCAGCGCCTGGTAGGAGTCGTTGTAGGCTGGGCAGGGGCGAGGAGAGATGAGGTCATATCACTCGTCCGCAGGAGCCTGTCAGTAGACCCCTAACCTGACAGGTAAATGTTGCTATGTAGGGGCGGGGGCCTGTACTCACGGGCGAGGAACTTGTCCAGGGCCTGAACATACATGTCCCAGCTCTCGGTGTGGTCCATAGTGTAGACGATCTCCAGTGCCTCTCCCTTGGGCCGGATCATCATGCCTGGTGCCAAAGAACATACAGATCTTTCGTTTCTCTGCATGGGTGTGTACGACTCTTACCATCTTTGTGGAGACATGTTAAATACACATATCTCAAAATATTATTCATTTTAGTTTCCGTCAAGTTGATGTTATGTCTCTAAGGATATATAATTATTCCCTTTTTTTTTTTTTTACAACTTTTACAACGGCTTTTAATGTCCTTTTTTTGAAGCAGAAAATGGATTTGCGCCTGTGCCTGTTTTACCCGGTGTGGCCAGCCTGTCCTGGTACGTGGGCTTGTAGTCGTCCAGCGTCTGCAGCAACACGTACATGGTGAGTACGAATAGCCCCGCCAGGAAGACGTAGAAAGCCAGGTAGAAGAGAAGAATGAGACCTGGCGGGATGGAGACGGCCAGGGTCAGTCACTACTCCGCAACCCCCAACGCAGCGCTACCAGGTTAGGGCGCTCTAGGAATCTGGCTTACAAAGTACAAAGCAAGGTGTTTATAATCGCACGGTTTTTGTAAATGCATAATGGGATAAAATTATCAGCAGCGTAAATAGCATCAGGGACCCACTGGTAGGCAAAATCAACCGAAAGGAACCTATCCGTAAGGTCCCTGGACCCACGACGAAATTTATTTCTGGGTTGCGGGCCATAATGGAACGCCTACGGATATCAGCAACAAACAAAAAAACATTCATGTCGACACCATAAAAACACTTAACTTGGAGCCAGGGTGTAAGTTCGTGGTTTTCCTGATGAAAGTGAGTTACGAACACTGCTGACTCGACCCTTTGCTTGAACGCACTGCAGGAAGAGACCTGTAGCCTAACTAATCCAGTATTATATGTATTAAAGATTATAAACAATAAAACGTGTATCCCTTACAATCGGAGCAATACGATCACGGGCTACAGCACAAGGAGGTATTTATTCAAATAATGACGGGAAAAGCTTTCGGTGACGCCAGTATAAAGTAATTTTAAAAACCTCACCTATAGCCGAAGTACGATCTCACTTTACTGTTTATGCCGTGGTAATTTTCCGCCTGCTTATTTAACGTTTTTTCCCCAGTAATCCTTAACCTGCTTTTGCTGCCAATGTGTCTCTCTGATCCAAGGGTCAATATACATTTACAAATTCTCTCGCAAACAGTAATACTGTACCATAAATATTACACATGTAAGTCCTGGGTTCACATAATGCATTGGTCGTCTTCCAAATAATTAGGCGACGGACGGAGCCAGAAACAATGAGCGTTATAAAAATCAGTACATTGAGCAATTTCTGCTAAAATAACCCTACACATAAGGTGGATGTATTTGGACGCTGTATATCCGGAGATGTTGGGGGCGGACATGGCGCCAGGGCGCAGACGCTCGTGCAGAGGGTATAACAGGTGGCGCACCAGTTGGCAGAGCGAAACTGCATTTGTGGTCCTGCGTGCACCAGAAATGCGACGTCTGTCGTACCAATGAACAAAGCACTTTACTGAAAATTCCCCAAATATCCAAACCTATATTTCCTATAACGGCAAGATTTAAATGACTGCCTAAAAACGCAACTTCTACGACCCTTTAAATGTTCAAGCGGATGTAAATTTAAATGCAAATTGCAACATATTAAGTGCATGGTTTTCTTTGCCGTGTTCCATAACCCTTCACTTGTTCTCTCACTGCATCCATCACGCCACTTGCCATACGCCAAAACAGACGCGGTAAATCCGTAATCCTCTTTTCTCCTAAAGCCCCAATCGCTCTCGCCTTTCTTTCCATATTATTTCCATTTTCTTTCCTTCGCCTCCAGTTCAGATTACAATATAATATATTTGAAAGAGCTAATTAAACTGGTATTCAAAAACGAGCGATTATGTGTGAGTTTATTAGTGACTCGGGATTCGGGATTAAATCTAAATGGTTCCAGGGTTGTTCTACCAATGTTCCTCTGATAGACGAACCCAACACAATTGTTTTTTTCTGTATCCACGAAGTTAGTATATTAATTAAGTTTCTCTGGATAAAATAATTCAGGCGGAATTAAATTACGGTATTTTCATGTGGTGTGCCTGAAGGAGTATACATACAACAAAGCGAAAACTCATAAGCACCGCAAGTGCGTGCTCAAACGCGATGTACGGACATGTGGTCTGTTAACAGAGTGCAGAGACACATGGATTGTTGCTCAAAAGGCCTGGTGGATATTCCACAAAGCAAGATTTCTTCATTAAGCAGGTAACTTAAGCCAAATGTAAGGATTGTCCAATAGGAATATCACTTACCTCTCTTCCTATTGGCCAGTCTTCACCTTTGGAATAAGTTATCCAGCTAACTTGGAAATCCTAGGGGGTGTTCCACAAAGCAAGATTTCTCAGTTAGCTGGGTTAACTTAAGGTAGAAATCATGATTGTCCAATAGGAATGCTCCTTACCTAAATTCGTATTGGACAATCATGATTTCTAGCTTAAATTAACCCAGATAACTGAGAAATCCTGCTTTGTGGAATAACCCTCCAGATCTGATTCATTTCAAAATAATATCTCCAAAGAAGGGATGGGGTAGGATGTAATAGGGGAAAGGGATTGGCTAAGATTGCGGGGTTTAGTAGGATCGATAGATCACTTGATAGTTTCTGTGTAACCAACAACATGTCCATCCTGCAAGGACAATGTGGAGTACCCAAGTTTTAACCTAAAAGTGTGACACCGATGAGTCCCTTCCCCAAGTCTTTCTGGCTCTCCATCTCTCTGCCTCCCTGTTACAGCTTCCATTTGCAGCTCTCACATTATTTAAGTGGGATTTGAATATTTAATCCATTCCCTGTCTTGCACTGCTAAACCCAGTGAGCTAGATCCATCACGGGTTACAGAATATCTCATTTTAGTGCAACATGTCCAAAAATAGGCGTGAAGCAGCGCTTCTTTTAGGGTTAGAGTTGTGAAAATTCAGAAGGTGATTCATTCTCAGGCATCATACCCACAGTGCATAACATATATCTATAAAATGCTATGTTTACAAATAATACTGCGCTCTCCAGTGCTTAAATCGAAGTCAGGAAAAAGATCAGATATAATCTTAGGAAGCATGGAACAGTACAGCACGATCCTGTCAACACACTGTAAAAATAGGAAGAATGATTTGTATGCCTGACAATTTAAAATTTAATCGAAGTCACACTAACAATAACTGAGAATGGCATGGAGGCAAATATTTGTCAGAAAGAAAGATAATTCAAAATTTACACGTATTGAATGTGAGACAGGTGAGAAATCGCTGTCAAAATATAGGTTGTATAGACAAACTACAACCCTTGTCCCAGTCTGATCTAACCAATGATGACCCGCAGTCTCCATGACACCAGAAGATGACCTGGATATGAAAATGTCCCACTCCAACAAATGTAATGCTTTCTGTATATACCGCAAAAGATACATCTAAATGCTGACTCTCTGACATAAGGTTTGATTTTTTTTCATAACCAGTTTTTCCCAGACAGAATTCAATCACACCTTTATTAAGAATAGCGAGTCCCCTGATTCTGCCAGTCAGCTAATCCGGCGTTCGTTGATTAGCGATGATATAGCTGGATGTGAAAGGTCACCATGCAATGCCAAATATCATACAAGCAGTTTATAAATATAATATGTGATATATTATGTGATAATCACGTTGAAAAATGCCCCGAGATGGAATCGCATTCTTAAAGTAGACAAAGCTTAACAAGGCTGTAGGGCTGTGGGGACGGGCGTGTCACACTCCATTGTGCTCAGGGATTGGCTGCCACGGCTGTCAATAGCCAATAGATGCCCCTCCCCCTCTCCTTACATCCTCCAAAAAAGGAGCCTTAACCCCTGTCATCAAGTTGTTTGCTAATCACTAGTTCTATAAAAAGCTAAATCAATTGGAAAATCGGCTTTTTTCTGTCCAGTGTCTCTGAGGGTCCCACCCACTGAGGTGACACTGGAGAACGCAGCACGAGCAAGGTTACTTTATCCCCAGGAAGGGTTCTAGACGATCTTTATAACGGGCCCATTAGCGAAGCTTTGCGGCATCAAAAGCTCAGGGAATGCACGGAAATCGGGCTCCCGGTTTCAGAAATAGCCTAATTAACGAGCTTTAATGAGCCAGGCTTATCCAGGACACCGGTCCTCCGAGCAGGGAGTGAGCAAACTTACTCCAGAGCAATCAACAGTCTTTCCAATTCCCTTTCCAAGCCTGCCCTCCTTCCCACTGACTCGGTTTTACTGTGACGAGTATCAGAAGGGTACCTTCTGACGGATTTGTTTATGCAGCTTTGCTTATTTAACTAAATATCCTAGTCTTGTGTTCAAATAGATCGTTACCGGTGTTTTCTTTTTTTCTATAATCCTATCCGTGTCTGTTACGTCCTGTCAATATCCTTTCTGTCAGCAAGAATTTGACCACGGGGAACACTTGAGAATCCGAATCAGCATGTGGTTGTAAGTCGGTTAGAAGTGATCTGAAAATAGAGACACTGATACAATTATCTCTGTGCTCCTCACGTTATGTGCTAGATGTCCAGAGTTCGCTCGCACGCACAGCCGCACACGCTGACGGAGACGGGTCCTTTCAACAAACCCTTCAAACGGAGGGCACTTTTCCACCGCTACCCCTTGATCTCGCCGGGTACTCCTCTCAAATGCACTTCCTCATCCAATTATCCCACCACCCATACATTATTCATCAAAATTACGAATTAATCTCGCCTTTTATTGACGAAAACGATACTGTTACACTTTTCACTGTTACTCATCCACAAACGTATGCATATCATTTAAAAGCAGCTATTCCTGTCACATGCAGCAGATAAATGAGGTCCTACCCACACGCGCTTGCACTCTTCTCATTTGTCTTCAAGCGATTTTGCGCGCTATTGATGGTGACCACATTCACGAAACGGCTTCGCGAACCTTAATACGGATGTTACGAGTGTCATAAATCAAGGCTCTTTTAGGATAATGATATTTCCAGCTTGTCTAGTTGATTTAATGTCGCCAAGAGCCAGGGAAATATGGTAAGATTTAGTGTTATATTGAGAGCTGGCTGCTTGAAAAGGGACCCCCCCCCCCAAACTCTGGGATCCTTAGATGCGGATTAAAACCGAATTACATTTACGAACCGGGAACCGGGAGCAGAGGTTGTGGTTATACAAGTAAAATTCCCGTCGGATTAAATGGGATTAAGCGCGCCAATGTCATTATAATTGTCGCGTTGCTATAAAAGGCACACATTGATTCAATAATTAAATTCAACAACGCGGGATATACAGGCCGTACGGGACCAGAAGCGCTGTTGCTTGTCATACAGGGTGAACATTATTGATAACACTTGGTAAAAGCTTCAACTAGCGAAGATGTGATTTTTCCTACCCTCTTTCTCAATTGTCATCCACATTTCGTATGGAGTAAATTGAAGTCTTAGAGCTGATTGTATATCCGTATTTTATATTTCAAATGGCGTCCAAATGAAAACGGACCCCCGAGGATAATCTTCTGGAGAAATCCTCACAAATGTCCCCACTGGTATCATTTAAGATCGTGCGTGTGGTGACCATCGGAGTTTATTTTTTCTGATTTCTGCGTACAGATTTGCACGGATTTAAAATCAGACCTGTGTGGCTTCTCTTCTTGCAGGTAGATTTTTCTTCAACAGGAGGATAACGGCACAATTTACCGGCGGAATTTTAATCCCCAGCAAATCACGTGCTGACCCTCGGCTGTATTTTGGATTCCGCCCAGGAATTTTTGCTAGTTTATAATAGTGTACATTTAAAATAGGCTTACTTAACTCTCCGTAAAAGAAGACGCATTGCGCACAGAGATCCCCTAAATAATTCAATAAGCAGAAGTGCGCCGGCAGCATTTGCCGGCTGTTGCCCGTTTCCCAGTGGAGGTCCTTAATACTGGACTGCAAACACAGCTATCCGGAGTTGCACCGCACCGACTCTGCCGGACAGCGCGATCCGTACGCTACGCATCCACAGATCTAAGTATTACAATCAATTGCGCCACTTAACAAACAAAAAAAAACTAACTTCGGCTTTTATTTTTGAAATTAAGTAAATCACACCTGCTGTACAAACGTCATATGCCCTCACATTTCAGTGCAGCCAAAGTGCACCGTAACGCGTAATGCTGTCGGTGATCACGACGAAAGAGGGGGGTCCCCGTTCCCCACTACTCACCCCAACTGCTCGCCGTCCGGCCCATAAACTCGTGCGTCCGAGGGTTCCAAAAGAACTCCTTCCACGCGTCCAGGACGTCGCCGCACGTCTTCTTTTCCCCATCCTTTGCCATCTCTGTCTACGAGAAGACACGTTCAGTGCGAACCACGGCGTGCGTAATCCGAGCAGCTTTAATTAAACCCTAGTACCAAAGAAACACGTTAGTCTGGCCTGTGCGATCTAAGGCTGAGTAGCGGTACTTTCTCCAGGACAGTAAGATGCTTTACTAGCCCCGGGTAACTGATACAGTTATATACGGACTGAAATTGCAGTAAAATAGTCTCCGGCTTTTAAACCCAGCCTTTGTTCGCCCCCGCCCCCTCTCTTTTTCCTTCTGTCTCTCTCACTCTCTCTCTCCCTCTCTTCCCTTCTTTCTCTCTCTCGCCCTCTCTTCCCTCCTTTCTCTCTCTCTCTCTCTCTCTCACACACACACACACACACACACACACACACACACACACACACACACACACACAACAATCCGGCAGAAGCCAGGAAAGCCCCGCCCCCGCGCGCTTTCCATTTTCCAGCCGATAAATAAATGTATGGACCTCAACTCCACGTGTTATTTCACCGCATCGTTCGACGACGGGATATGACGGATTCATCCAAACATTTTGCTCACCTTCTTGTATAAGGACCATCGATATTTTCTTTTTCTCCTTTCGCTATTGGTTAGCAGCATCAAAGGAAATCACTTTATCTGCCGTAAAGTTTATCTCGATAACTGATGCCGCAGAGTACACGGTCGATGCAGCGTTCGCCTTTTGGCAAGGTGAGGCTGAGTATACCAAAGTATAAGAACAGCAAAAATCCCGGTTCGCTTACTACAGTACTTAATCATTTCTTTTTCGTGCCAGTGCAAAGTATTTTTTAAACTTTAAAACTAATTGCTTGATGTGCCGTTTTATCATTAAAAAGCATTTTTTTCAATGTATTCAGTAGAGGCAGAGAAAACATTCACGAAAAACCACATAAAAGTGTTTGCACCACAATGATAGTTAAATAACAGTTTCTATCCAGTGATAGGGTGTCCCGTGAAATGCAGTATTTACTTTGTCACATAGTATCGACAGGCTGAGCGGCGTGATACATCAATGCTGTAAGTGTAGGAAGTCCCCCCCATTCCCGTTCGACCCCGCTTTGCAGCAAGGCAGCGCATATGCGCTTGGCGGGTACTGCGCGCCTGCAGCATCCCCTTATGGCAGATCCGACAACTGCAACGTAATCGCAACTGTAATTGGACACTATCGAGTTTCAATCCCATTCTAACTGTCAGGGACGCAGGAATGGCGGGGGGGACGACTGACCATCGGGAAGAGTTTGGGAATTATCTCAGGTGGGCCGGTCCCTTGGGGGTCGGTATTTCTTTGTCAATCTTGGTATCTTGGCCTATATACCTGCAGGGGGAGCCTCCCAGTCGGTCGCAAAATACTGGGGGGGTTGGAACCAGAGCCAGGAGCACCATAAAAGGGGGGAAAGTTAAAATGATGACAAGGGCCACAAAAAACTATAGCAATGGGATCTCTTTCCTGGGGTGCAAAATCTGGGTCACACACAGACGTGGTGGGATTTAAACCTCCGACCCAGCGCTGATCAAACAGTCCCCCCCCCCAGTAAGTAGAGCTCACCGTCCAAGACAAAGTGAAACTGGTCTGTGAAGATAAGAATCAAGGCGATTCAGACACTTGACTGAAGCAGTCTAGAATACTGTTTCTTACAAGTATTAATGTGTCTGGCCATCCAGGTGTCGCTTACTGTCACTAGGGGGGGTCATGATTTCATGGGGGGGGGGGGTATGAGATCTCTTTGCTGTTACACAAGTGAAAATGAGCCTCTAGTGTGAGTCGGTGTAGATGTTTCAAGCTCGTTGAATATTTTATAAGATGTGCCTATTAAATGTATTGAGGTGCTTTTTAAAATCAGTAGACCAGTATTATTTTATCAGCAGAAATGAAAGTGATTATCGACGACTTGCAGTATTCCCTGTGCCTTAATATCACGATCGTTATCATCTTCATCATCATCTAGGAATTCGAAGTTACAAGGAGGCCTGAATATGTTTAATGTCTACTATATTTCTTCCCCTCTAAAACACAATAAATAAGCCAATCGGAAAAGAGCTCTGTGAGATCATATTAATCATTGTTGATTCGGTTTATAGCAGCTGAATCGTGATTGACGATGGTCAAGGTAACCTTCACATATGCCATCTTGTACACAGCAGAGAGATCAGGCTCATTCTGCTGACATTTTCCGGAACCCACAGATAGTTTAATGAGAGTAATTAATAATATATATGTTCTGGGCTTTATTTAGGTCAAACGGTTAGTTTAGGCCAGTCATCAGGACAGTCTGCTGAACTGGACAGATCGCTATTGGACTATCAGCAGTACAGCACAGCCTTCTGGTAAAATTTATGATGCAGCATTAATTCACAGAACTGCCCACAGCAGCCCCAGTGAGTAAGG
>JAODLD010000070.1:3720609-3733844 GCA_026781065.1 Mormyrops boulengeri | reverse complement strand
ACAGCACAGCCTTCTGGTAAAATTTATGATGCAGCATTAATTCACAGAACTGCCCACAGCAGCCCCAGTGAGTAAGGCTTGACGGCAATCCATACCACGGTGTCTAATCAGGGGTGACTCGGCAAATCACTTCATTCGTGCCAGCAGGTAAGAGCGTAACATAGGCGGGGACCTTTCTGGAAAGAGACAGCCCAGAGCCCCGTAACCTGAACGCAGCCATGAATATTTTATCATGCCACTAATCAGCCTCCCGTAATGCGGCAGGATCATCGAAAAACAAGATGGCTTCCGTGCTCCGTGCGTGTAATGCGATCATGAAGCATCAAGATGTTTGGGCAAATGTTAAATGCTGAACACTAAACCCTTAGCCGTGAGTCGCTGCTATAGTCACCGAAAAGCTGGGAATCTGTGACAAGCCACTCCCATTTCCCAGAATCCCTTGTGATTTATATATCTCACTCCCTGTTGTTAGTCCTTCTCAGGTCTGTGTTGGACTCAGGGGGGGATTTCTAGTATTTTTTTAAAGGTGGGGGACATGAAAGGGGCCATAATACTTTCAGAGGAGCCAACCTTATCATTATCTTACAATATGTTTTGAATCAGTGAGTGATGGGGAGGGGGCACTCTGTGGACCAATCACCATTCAGCTCAGGCCTGTGCCCCCCCCCATTCCTATGACCGATCCTGGCTTCTCAGGTTGCTAATTGAGGAGAGGGGCTACACGCGCACACGCATGCTCACAAAGACGGGTTTTACGACAGATTTTTTTCTTATTGATCATTCACATGGAAAAAAAACAGAAATACAAAAACATGAACAGTCTTTTTGTCAGGAACAATAAGCAGACAGACGCGTGTTCACTTGAAAAGCTTTATTTCAGCTCATACTAACAAACATTTCAGTAATTCAGAGATAATATGCTTCATAGGGTTAAGTACTGAAATACGTCTACTTCATTCATCTTCACGGACGGTACCAGATGCAACACTTTCCCAGAAAAGTCCCAGGATGATTTCGATCACCGGTAGCAGAAGGTGCTAAGACCTAAACTTATCCAGCCCCCACCCCCCAATCCAAAAGACACAAATTAGTACCCTAACCATTATATAAACCGTCACACCATGTAGTTTAATACGCTGCCATAACATACGAATGTGGTGCCTTTATTTAGTCACGAGGGCTGGACCAAAACATGAACACTCTTTCAATTGGAGTCTGGGAGCCCGTCAGGACTGCAGATGTATTGCAAGGTTTTATCACTCGAAAACCAGCCAGTACAACAGGCTGACAGCGAGCATCACTCTGGACTAGAACATTCCGCGACTCAGACACCCGTCATGACGTCAGATCGATCCTGTTTGCCCAAATGAATCTTTTATGATGCCTGTAGTACTGATGCGTTCCCCTTGATTTATAAAGCCCTTTGTATGCTACAACAGGAATGATCAAAGTTAGCTGGACGACAAGATCGCAGTTATGGGAAGATCTTGCCCCAAATGTGAAAAGCGTAGCTCCGATGCCGGTCATGATGCGACGGGCCGAACTTCATGTGTGGGACGGACAGGGAGAAGAGACAGGTAAATACACTGTAATATTGATACTCACAGATAGTACTTCACAACTGCGCAGTCCATAGAGATCCTTTCTCTGTGTAATTGATGGAGGAGAAAGATTAGCTTAAGTTGGTCTATTATTTGAAGTCTCCCACTGGAGGCTCTCGCTTCCAAGACTATGATCAATAACCAGCAGCATATAAAATGTTTCTATTTAATGGGAGGAGGACCTGCAGATTCTAATCAGAATAAATAATTCATGATTTATTTTTCCCTTACACTGACAGCGGTCCACCGAGCCTCTGTGATGTCATACCAGAGTCCAGGGCAGAGCATCTGTGATGTCATAGGCCACCAGAGTCGAGGGCACCGTAAAGACCCTAAAAAACGTCCCTATAATATTTTTTTATATAATTGGATATATCTGGGTTGGGAGCCTAACATGATATGCTTGCATGGGGCCCAAAGCCTCTAGCAGCACCCCTGACCAGTCCTTGGTCTCCTCTCCGGGTGGATGGTGCTATCCATGGCACGATTTCAGTTCCTAACCTGTGCTCATCCTCATTCTACCCTGATGATCTTATCATCATATCTGAGGCATATTGAAGTGTTCCATATGAGTCAGGGTGATTATTAAAGTTCACATTAAGAAATAAGCCATCAGAACTACCGATTTAATGTATCATTTTGTATTTCTCTCTCCCACAAGGACCACAGAGATTTACTGCATAAATCCAGCAAACAGATTCTCAACCAAATAGTCCAACTTCATGCAAAAATTACAGGAAAGCCTACAGTTAAGATGACCTCAAAATACCATGCCCCCCCCCCCCCAACCATTCCACCAAACAAAACTGTGACCACAAGTTCATAAACCTAGTGTTCACCGGAAAGATCATCTACTCAACAACGCTTTATACTACATGTGTCTGACCATTTGTATAACAGGTTTTCTGAGATAAGCTCTCAGAATTACCTGGGTAGATTTACTGAGCGCAAGTCCGACAATTTCAAAGGCACGGACAGAAAACCAAGATCATGTTTTATGTATACTGTATATAACTTTTTAATTCGCGTCTCGTGGGCGTGTCGTCATAGTGTCCACGTGCCTCGTAAACGGCCTGTATATCTCAGCAGTTATGGATCCATGACGGGCACGTCACAGATATGGCACTCTAGGGCTGGGCCTCGAGATGGATAAAAGCAGAAACTTTTGTTTGGATTCACACTTCCGGAAAATATTGCGAACAAGATAAATAATAGAAAAAATCCGAATGGGCACACCAGTAGGCTCGCAAAGCGGTCCGGACGCCACATTGCACAGGCCTTGGTTTATAAATAATCTATATACTGTATGTAACACAGAGAAACGACATATTGAGTTCTGTTATCAAAAATCGTCAATAAATATAAAAACAACATTGTTCCGAACCTACATTATGAAAATAAACCCCTAGGACAGTCTGGACGTAGCCAATCATTAATATTATCAATAGATCAGCCCTGATTGGCAGACAGCAGCCCACCCTAAATTGCCATTGGTTTAAATGAGACCTGTCCTCCGTATCGAAGGACTACGAAACCTCTATTTATTAGACCCGATTTAACGAGACGTCCTGAGTTTTCCACCAAAACTTAACAAGCAATTGTCGCGACCCCATTTCTACGACGTTTTACAGTGTTGTTTTCATCTATAATTTAAGAGGTACAATATACAAACAGGAAAATCAATGTTTTGACAAGACTGGTCCTAGGAATAAACAAAACGTGGTAGAAGCAGCAAAACGCAGCGGCCAACAGACACTGTTAGACACGAATGAATCAGCCCTGGAAGGAAAAGTGGAGCGTAAACAGACCCCGGTTAATACGCATACAGTCCGCACACATAGCCTACATTCATCAAAACGCCCCACCGTTTCCTTTCACCTGCACAAAGATTTGTGTCGGTCATTTCAGTCTGTTCTTATTCACCCAAGACATACATGTTGAAACTTTAAACTCTGTCGGATTTGTAAACCATATTTTCTTTTGGTTTTAGGCGCGTATGGCCCACCTGTGCGAGATCACATTTAACCAAGTTCAGGACATTAAGTAGGTCTAAATAAAAATAGACTGAAATGATTACATCGTTTCATTTTACGTTAATTTATGTACCTATTTTGACACATATTTCAATAATATTTCTGAGATATAATTCATTTTGGCATTATGTGCACTCCGTAAGCCAGAAAAGCCCACTTCTAGGCCTATAAATCGCGGTATTCTTCCCTCCTTCTGGTTTCCATTTCACATTCACTAAATACAATTAATGAGGTTTACCCTTCATCTTTCCAAATGTTAACCCTTAAAAAGACAAAAACCATAAATAGCTCTATATATGGAACAATAATTATAATATAAATTATCATTATTTCTTCAGTAACGATAATCATAGTCAAAGATACACGTATTCAAAAACTCCAAATATTAAATGGGAACTAGATTCATCCGCTAAAATAGCAAATAAATACGCGTATGAACGGTACAAAATTATAGCAAAGATGGTAGTTCAAGTTTATCAAGCGCAGTTCCATCCCGCGGCTCAAACTCCGCCGGGGACCGGCGGCCCGACACGGAGCTGCTCGATTCCCCCTTGAAAAAGTAATATGTGATTTAATCCGTCGGGATGTCATGATATATGGTACAATAAATGCATAACTCAGATCTATAAATGTGACAAGAATAGATAGACAATAGATACTTTAAATATAGTTTAGCATATAGCATATATATTTTAAATATATTCCTTGTATATTTCTATGAGATATTCTAACATACATTACTTTTCATTGGAGTTTATCTGGCATTCTCCCTCATTACGGTTTCAGTGTTTCGTGGTGTGAAAGATCCACAAATATTAATCTTTCTGTTACACAAAGGGATTTGAGTACATTGAGCTGAGAGTACCGGTCTAAATACTGTGAAACTCCGCTCACATGGTTTTGAGCGGTCGGGGCGAATTTATACCTGGTTGTATTTGTTATTTCCGGGAGTGAGAGAGGTTCGGTCCAACTGGGGTCTCAGGTCTAATTAGTCTGGACCCACCGTGTAACTGTACAGTCGGAGTGGCAAACTGCCGTAGAGTTATACCTGACTACTTTTAACGCGGCTAAGGGAAGTTCTTGGACAGGTAAATGTGGAGCAAAAAACATTTCTGAATAAACGTCACATCTGTGAACTGTATTATACCTTGCGGTTCAATATATAGAAATTCAAAGAATAATTTTAGAGACACTCTGTAATAGGCCTACGTTGTCTGTGGAATTAACTGGTTGTGTATTTCAGTTAATATGACTAAAATAATTTCAGCGGTGTGCTAAAATAAATATAGGCTGTCATTAAAAAACATAATTATACTGTGTAAAGAGTAATAAAAGGTTTTTTGCACATGACGTTATATTTGTAATGTGCTGCGTGAGTGTCCCCACCTTGCGGCGAAGCGGTTCTCGTGCGCCGTCGGCCGCTTGCGCGTAACGTTCTCACAACGTTGATCTAACGTTGTCGCGAACGCGACACGTCTGCCAGGAGCCTAAAGACACCGGGATATAACGCCGTGAATACAGGACGCCCATCCCGAACAATGTCTGATGATTAATTCCCAAAAGTAGAAAACCTTCATACGAAAAAGACACTCACTGTGCCCGGTATCAATAAATCAGTTACTGTCTGCGGTGGTCCGGTGCTCATTAAAAGATTAAAAGGTTTTTAGCTGTCGAATCTCCGCTTAAACAAACCCATACATTTTCGTATCATCCCAAAACAATATCTACACTTTTTCGCCATGTTTCCCACCCGACCACCCACCCCAGTTTCCCCCACCCAATAGTTTTACACCCAGAAACCCCAGCTCCCCCCCCAATAAATTTTCATTGATTCCCACTTAAGTTTAAATATCATTCACAAACCAAAGAAAAAGGAATAATCGTAGCAAACTGCTTCTAGTAAAAGAAATTTCTGAGTATGCTTGGTATTTTAATCTTAAGGATCAAGCTAACTGGAGACTTTTGGCAATTTTGTACAAAACAATTTGAAGTGTGTTCAAAAAGCACTTTTTGCCTTCGTCGGTGACCGATGGCTGCGTTCAGGATGCAAGTCCGAGTTCCTTCCATGTGCTGGAGCAGCGGCGACTTTCTAGAACAGGGATGGGGAACTGAGCCATGACTGGCTGTCGCTGACGGGATGGGGAACTGAGCCGCGATTGGCTGTCGGTGACGGGTTAGCTGATGCAAGCCCTTGCTCAGAGTGGACGTGACTCCTCGCACCATCGGCCGGCACTGCATGAACCTGGAATGGGTGAAGGCGAGACTGTTGGCCTCCTCTTCACGTTTGCACATCCTCCTCCATTATCCTTGGAGCCTCTTTGAGACCCGCCTCCTCTTTTTCAGGCATTCGGCTGAATCCGCCATCTTTTATAGCAGCAGGAGATACAGAGTAGATAGTGTTTTTAAAACAAGGTAGGATTGTACAGATTCTTGGCGTGAACTTGGGTGGCTCAGGCTAAGAGATGCTCTTGGCGATTCTCTCCGTCCGTCTCTGTCTCCATCCATCCCTCCATCTCGATAAGCTCCACTGTGACCCCAGCGCCTGAACTCTCGCTTTGTCCAGCTCAGACGTCGATGGCACCAGGAAAGCAGTGTTCTGGTCGTACTCCTCATACCCCTCTTATTCCTTCTCCTCTCCCTCGTTCCCTAGTCCTCAATTCTGTCTGTCCAGCTGGAGGGAGGGTGTTCAGCTTAAGGACCACAAACTGACCCCACCCAGGGTGCCAGGGTCCCATCCTGCTCATGTGCTCACAATCCAATCGTGTCTCATTCTCCTGACCACACCCCTCGAACCCCAATTCCTCTGATGCACGCATAGGCTCCCTTCTGTGCCCTGCCCCCCACCCCGGGCCCCACCCCACCTCAGATGGAGGTGTCCCACAGCACGGCCGGGGGTTGGCAGGGAGGGGTGCCTGTCTTGCGAGGTTCTGGTGTCCTTCTCCAGCTGGGTAGGATTGGCATACTGTCCTGCTTGCACAGGTTGCGGTCAGGCCTCCGATGTGCCTTGATCTCCTTACATAGGCACCGTTTCCTCTCTATCACCTCTAGTAGCTTGCCATCCCTTTGGCCCTGGGTCGGTGGTGTGCCGCTGCTCCCAGTGGTGGGAGGCTGGCACTGCGCCAGCTGGGCCAGGTGCTGGTACTGCAGCTGGAGTCGGAGCTGCTGGTGCAGCTGGAGCTGCTGCTGTTGGTGGGAAAGGGGGGGCGTGCTGGGTGGTGCAGCCTGCGGTTGGGTCTGGAGCTGGTGGTGGGGGGGCAGGGAACAAGAGGGACATGAGGGCACAGTCGACAGGCTAATCAGAATAATGAAGCAAAGGATTAAGGGTACATGATGCAAGAACAGAAAGAGTTTGTAGTATGAACACAGGGTGGGGGTGGAATTTTTTTTTTGGGGGGGGGGGTTAAGCAGCTAAGATGGTGGGGACAATGGAGCACAATAAGATCAGCGGCGATTGGACTGAAACCAGAGAGTGAACAAACAACGCCGCCATCCCAGCTCACCACGCCGTGGCGGGGCGGGCGCATCTAAATCAACAAAAACGCCCCCAGTGGCACACAACTCTTCAAAGGGACATCTGGCCCTCAGACCACTGACTATTAGTATGTGATGTCTGTGTACTGTCACCATGAGACAGACAAGGGCCTGGCAACAGGAGAGCAATGGGAGGATAAATATACAGAACATACGGAACAAAATTAAACATCAGAAGCCGATGAATACATACAAATTTAGACAGAAAATGCTGCATTTCTCATACCGGTACTGCTGCTTTGGTTACTTTGCATGTTTAGTGAATGTCAAGTTTGATAAATTCTGAAGAATAACAATTAAAAAGGCTTAAAGTCACCAAGTGGCCCAGACCCCTAAGCCTCACCTAAAAGCACGGAGCACCAGCCATGACCCGGCGTCACGGGGCCTGCAGTGCCCACAGTCACCACCAGGTGTCACTCCACCCTGCAGCCGGCCTGGCTGGCTACGCATGCAGGAAGGTCAAATGGGCAGACGATGTGACTCTGAGCTGCCTAGGGCGCTTCTGGGTGGCAGGTTACTCCGGAAACGGCAGCGTTTCACTTCTGCCTGCGAGGGAACGCACCCTGATGTGCGCTGAAATTCCACTTAGCTTGTTTGCTAAATTTGTTTCTTTTCAGGAATATCAGAAGAGGGTATGTATTTATTTGGGGGGGGGGTGGCAAGTCTCTTTAGTCCTGTTACAGAACAGGGCGGTGGGAATCCTAATATTGAACTATTTCTAAAACCAAATAATAAAAGAAATAAGAATCTGAATAAATTTCAAGCCAAAATCTTCATACCCAGTCGTTAACCCTTTAGGGGCCCATTCATGGGGATGGAGCATGATCTCGTCAAGGCATGGCACCCCCCCATGGTAGCAGGACTCACTCACCTGGCTCAGCGCTTCCCGCGGGGGCAGGCTGCCCTGCCGCTGCACGTTACTATTGCCGTGTCGCACCCCGGAGGTGGAGGAGGAACGACCAAGGCGGCCCAGCTCTGAATTGCATGCGCAGAGGGGACAAGCGTGCACACACACACACACACGCACACACACACACACACACACACACACACACACGCACACACACACACACACACACAGAGCATATTGAGTGTTAGAACCTTAGTTCTAAAGCTTAGCTTTAACGTTAACATCATCATTAACATTTGCATTAGCATTAAAGTTAGCATTTTTTTTTTAGCGTTAGTGTTAGTGTTCTTATTAGCGTTAGCATTAATGATAGCATCCTCAGATATATGTGCTGCAGTGAGACCTGAGCCCCAAGGCTGCTGACGCACGGCTTTCTGCAGCAGCTGCCGCTCCGTTTCGGCCCCCTCTGACCAATCACAGCACGTCTGGGACTCTCCTACCAATCTGATTACCTCCCCCAGCCGGGAAGGGAACTGTTATTGGTCAGGGGAAAGTTCCTTCGCCGTCCTCACCTCCATTCCGATGGCAAGCTGGGAACGTCTGGCAGGGCAGCGGGAGGCCGGACCTGGCCAGGGCCCGAGGCTCCGGGCTCCTCCCTGTGCCTCCTGTACTCTCGCCGCCCCCACTCGCCACCACTCCCCCTCCCCCAGACCGCACTGGGATACCGGAGAGTGTGGCGCGGTCCTCCCGGTCCAACCGGGCCCGGCTGTCGGAGGCACTGCTCCCGGGTTGGCCATCCTCCTCTGTGGAGAGTGAGCGAGGGATAGAGAGAGAGAGAGAGAAAGAGAGAGAGAGAGAGAGAGAGAGAGCAAGGGAGAGACAGAGCGTGAGAGAGCAAGAGAGTGAGCAGTGTTCGTTTGCTGGGTCCTGCTGTTCGTGGATAAGCAGCATCATTATTCACAGTCTGCACAGCTAATTATTCAGACTCTTCATGATTCGTTATTCAAAGCAGCCTATTATTCATAGGCAGGGCTGGTGATTATTCATGTCCAAAGACAGCAGCGCCTTTCCACACAAAATGCAAATGCGCTCCTTCATTCACCTGGTGCTGCAGCTCAGGTGGGAGGCAGAGACCCCCTGCTGGTCACAGGAGGGACTGCGGTAACCAGCCTGCCTGCCTGGGTCCTTCAGTTATAGGGAAAGCTAACCAGTACAGTTATAGCAGTTCACCCTGACTACACTTGACCCCCTCCTGTTGGACCTTCCAGTTCGTTACTCACTTTCCGTCTCTCTGTTGCTGTGACTGAAGGACATCTTCCTCTGCATGGGCCAATAGGCTCCCTCGTCTGTTGTGGCCCCGCCTCCGGACACACCCCCATCCCGAGACAAGCTCCCGCTTTTCCCTTGCAAGGCAGGTTGGGCAGAGCCGTCTGTAGCCCCGCCACACAAGCTGTCATAGGCTGGGGGCCTCCTGAGTGCTGCAGAGGGGTAGGTCCACAGCAGTGGGCTGTCCGAGGGGGGGGGGCGGTAGGCGGGGAGGGCGTGGTACAGAGGGTGGGCGGAGTGAGGGTGCTGGAGCAGGGGCCGGGAGGATGAACGCTGGGTGGAGGAGGAGACGAAGGAAGGGGCTGGGGCGGGGGAGGGGGTGGAGCTCAAGCTGACCTTGGCACTGGGGGTGGGCGTGGCCTGGGACCCCGTGCTTGCGGGGGTCCCTGTGTCCCTCTCCCTGTCCCGCTTCTCGGACTTCAGCAAGAAGCCGACGACCTTGGTGTCCTTGCTCCCACCCTGAACCGGAGTTTGGGTTTGGGTTGAAGACTGGGAGCCCAGTTTCATGCTGTGGGAGGTGGGCAGCTCCTTCTCAGGCCGCCGGTAATGGTGGTAGTGGGAGGGGGGTCGGTGGGAGTGGTGGTGGGAGTAGTGGTGCGACGACGACTGGGAGGATGGGGGCAGGGGGGTGGAGTGGCTCCGAGCCCGCAGCCCGGGGGGGCCCAGCAGCACCTCCTTCCTATCTGCCTGCCTCTCCCCACCACCAGAGGAGTCTTTGGGGCCCAGCTGAAGGACAGGAAGTTTGGAGCTGGAGGAGGAGCTCAGAGGGGGGGTCATGCTGGAGGTGACCTGGGTGGGAGCCCCTTTAGAGGGTCCAGCTTTAAGCTGGGCCCCCACCCCGCTGGAAGCGGCCGCAGGCTGGGGGAAGGCCAGCAGGGGGGGGCGATGCTGCAGGAGGTTGGGGAAAGGAGCTGGGATCTTGTTACTGGTGTCCGTCTGGGTCTTGTTAGCCGGGAGGAGAAAAGGGGTGGGGGCACGGGGGGGCTGAGGGCTGGAGGAGAGGGGCGTGGGAATGGGGGTAGAGGAGGTGGAGGAGGGTAAGGGGGAGGAGTGGGAAATGGAAACTGCAGCTTTAGGCTTAGAGTGCGAGGACGGGTGGGGGAGGGGCGAGGAGGCGCAGGGTGCGGCCGGCGGGTGAGCAGCCTTGGGGTGCCGCGGCCTCTCGTGTCTGGGTGGGAGGCGAGCATGCAGATCACTCTCCTCCGCCAAGGGGTACTTCATCTCCTCGTAGATGGCCTCGCTTTGATCCGAGTCTGAGTCGGGGGTGGTGGCCCCCGCTGGGGGGGTGGGGCCGGGCGCAGGGTGTGGTGTGACGGCGCGACTCTCCCGGGAAAACACCTGGCCCACCATCTCGATGTATACCGGCTCGTCCTCTTCCTCGCCGGGGTCCTCCACCGGCCCCGCTCTCTCCTGGGCGGGACGGGGCAGCGGAGCAGGCGGGGGCAGTGCCCTGGGGGGTGGGGGCTCGAATGAGAGCTGGGTGTTAGGGCTCCGTTTCGGCTTGAGTGGTGGAACCTTCCGGCCCAACATGTCTCCCGAGTCAGACTTACTCATGGCTGCGAGACACAGAGAGAGCATCATACAAGTTACCCAGCATGCCACACAGGAAATTACCCAACAATCCATACAGGAAATTCCATAAGTACTGGGGAAGGGACTTCTGCCCGTGATTGAAAATATAAGCCAATAAACCAAAAATAATAATAATAAAAATAGAAAAACAGTACATTTTTAAGCTTTTCAGGTGAAGGCCTCCTCTCACTTTTCTGGCAGTGTGAATAATCTGGTGCAAATTAACTTAATTAGCGCACGTGATTTATCTCAGTATTCCATATGGGGGTGTCCATCACAAATCCTCCCCCCAGGCACAAAGGGTTAAACTGAAAACTTTTCAAGGTGTTGCATTTTCACTGCAATAAGCACCAACAGTCGGTCCCACAAATAAGCCACATTTTACCTTACTGAGCCCTTGTTACCTGTAAGGGGTAATGCCTTGTCCTGATGATTAGTATCAGAGCTAAAGCTTTAAAACAAAGCTGAAAAACTACAAATCCCAGACAGGAACTGTGACTAAGTCACATGACTGGCATGCCCTTGGCCCTGCCCCCTCACCACTTCTCTTGTCCAGGTGCTGACCGGGTAGCTGTGATGCAGCAGGCAGTGGGGGCGGGGCATCCTTGGGGGCCCCCACACCACGAGGGTCTGCGGGGGAGCTGAGGCGGGTGCTGGGGTGGCGCTTGGGCTTAGCGGGGGGGCGGCGGTCAGCAGAAGGTGGGCGGGGCCCAGGGAAGTCGCCATTCTCCAGGCCCCCTTCGTCGCCGCCTGTGCCCACCGAGTGGCAGGACTGCGACCGGGGGGCCATGGCAGAGGCGCAGGGCCGTGGGGAGAGGTCCTGGGAGGCGGGCATGGTCAGGAAGCCCATTCGAAAATGGCGACGGAATGAGGCCAAGTCACGCACCTTCCCCACTGTAGCTGAGGCATCCTTAGGGCTGGAGCTGCAGGAGGTGGGAGAGGAGGAAGAGATAGTAGGGGAGAGAGGGATGGAGGGAGAGACAGCAGAGGAGAGAGGGATGGAGGGAGAGACAGTGGGGAGAGAGGGATGGAGGGAGAGCGGGGGAGAGAGGGATGGAGGGAGAGAGAGAGAGAAAGACAGGAAGAGAGAGAGGGAGTGAGAGGGAGAATGTGGGAGACAGAGGGAGAGACAGCGGGGGAGAGAGGGATGGGGGACAGAGAGAGGGAGACAGAAGGGGCAGAGGGAGGGAGAATAGGGGAGAGAGAGGGAGTGAGAGGGAGTATGTGGGAGAGAGGGGGAGAGACAGTGGGGTAGAGAGGGATGGAGGGACAGAGAGAGAGAGAGATAGAAGAAGAGGGAGAGAGAGAGGGAGTGAGAGGGAGCATAGGGGATAGAGAGGGAGAGACAGTGGGGGAGAGAGGGATGGAGGGGGAGAGAGAAAGAGGAGAAAAATGAGAGAGGATCCAGCTTGACTCCAAACTTCAACCACTGAGAGAAATCAGCGTGCGGCAGATGGACGTGGACTAAGAGCACAGTGAGGGGGGCGGTCACGGGTTCGAATCCGATCACTGGCAGCCCTGCAGACTGGATGCTGAGTTTGCCCCCCAGCTCTGAGGATGTCTGAGGTCCTTTTCACCCAAACCCAAGCAGGTTCTGCAGGAAATAGCATCTGCTGTATGGTCAAGGTGACCTTGGCACCAAAGCCTGGTTCCAGACCAGCCCCACCTCCGGCTGCGGAGTCCAATCCTCCATCAGGAGACCAAAGCTTCTGCAATGTTCCTGCTCCTTCCAACCAACATGTTCTCTTTGAACAGTTCACCTCTGTTGTGGGCGCACATTCTGGGATAAAATGTGTCATATGCAAGTTTCAGTTCCCTCAGAATCATCAGAACAACACGTGAAAAGCAGTAAATGGACAAAAGCCTCAATTAAGCAAAAGACAGAGGATGTGTGATGCCTCTGTGGAACTTCAGCCGATTGCTGATGGACCATAACATCAGCTCAGCCGGTTCCTCTGGACCAGCAGTAATGAGAAACTCAGGGGAAGCAGGAGAGACGAAGGAGTGGTGGAGCGAAAAGGCCCGGGGTACGAGCAAGAAAGTAGTGAGTAATGCAGATGTGTTCTTCTCGTATTAGGACAAGAATAACCCAGAGGATTGAATTAAATACTACGAAGCACCATTACTCATTACTCATTTGTGCTCCTTCAAACTTCCTGCTGCTCACCACCATCGTTTTTATTCAGCTGTTCATTCTATGCTGCTAGCTGGCTCTCAGTGGCGGCTTCGTGAGGGACGTGACGGGGTGACTTTGCAGAGTGGAACGTGAGCCGAGAGGAGGAGGCAGGCAGAGAGACAGGCGGGCAGGCAGAGAGACAAGCG
>JAODLD010000070.1:3706173-3717668 GCA_026781065.1 Mormyrops boulengeri | reverse complement strand
CCCCCCCCCCCCCCCCCCCCCCCCCCCCCCCCCCCCCCCCCCCCCCCCCCCCCCCGGCGCCGCCCCCCCGCGGCGCCGGGAGGGAGCGGGAAGTAGCTGAGAGTGTGTTGGGAAGTGACAGGCCACAGTGAAACTTATACCTTCAGAACAACACAGGAAAGACAAGCGTGCAGATCACAGTATCTAGAATGCTTCTGAGACCCGCATACACTGTGTGTCTATGTGTGTCACGCGTGTCTGTGTGTCTGCGTGTGTCACGCGTGTCTGTGTGTCTATGTGTGTCACGCGTGTCTGTGTGTCTGCGTGCACACATATGTACCTGACACAACTAGGCCAGATCCCCCCTAAAATATGGGCCACCTCTCTTATCCCCCACATCCCCTCTCCCTACATCTTTACGTCTTCTTTCCCCCCCAGTGAAACATCAGCTGTATGCTTCTTCAGCGGCTGCTAGCCAATCAGGGGAGGCCGTCGCTAGCCGCTGGCCATCCTGCCAAACTGCACGGAGGTGGGGTGTTTAAAGGGTTCGCGCGCGTCCTCTCGCCGCCGAGAGGCTCTCTGTACCTTGTTACACATGTCCCTGCGAATGTCCTTCCCTCTCCTACTTCTCACACACACACAGACAGGCAGACAAACAGACACATACACACAGACAGGCAGACAAACAGACACATACACACAGGCAGACAAACAGACACACAGACACACACACAGGCAGACAAACAGACACACAGAAACACACAGACAGACACAAACACACACACAGACACATACCGACAGACAGACACAGACACATGGTGACCCCTCAGCAGACGGGGAGTGGCTGTTCCTGAAGCTCTGTGATTGGATAATCGCGCATCTTCCTGCTGATGGCCGGGGGGAGCCCTTCCTGCCAAACATGTGGGCGTGCCTCACCACATACTTTCCCATACGCCGAAACGATCCCAAGGACGCCACCCAGTTCCCTGAACACCATCGATCCCCATGTATTAGCGGGGGGGGAGTCACATGCTACACTCGTGCCCTGGGTCACTGCTGCTCTCACATTGATCCGGAGGAGAACTGGACCTGAGCTGTGTTTCTGTGAAAGCATTTCAGGGTTCAGGCCCACAACAGGGTCCCTTCAAAAGCATGGAGAGGAAAAAGCTCAGTATTATAGTAAATAAGGATCCTGCCAGTAGGGGGCTCCACTCAGAGGATTTAAATGTGGGTTTGCTGCTCAGGAAAGAAACCTCACTTCGCGATCCCAGCGACCCTAGTGAGCTCAGTGCTATACCCTCAGCTCACCAGCATACCCATACCCAACACTGCCCCCCCTTCTCCAGCACCCACCTCTTCTTGTTGCCGTCGGCGTCACGGTGCCGCCAGTCCAGCCGGCTCTTGCGATAAAGCAGGTTCATGTCGCCGTGGGGACCGCTCCCCTCTCGGCCAATTACAGTGCAGTGCAGCTTTTTGCCCCTCCTCTCGATATCACGCAGGAAGCGCTCCACCGCCACATCCTGGGCGGAGCCAGAGCTCATGGTATTGTGGCCAATCAGATAATAGCTGGTGGGAGGGGCCTCAGGGAATGGCCCGTCCGTATCGGGAACCTGGAAATGAAGTCGGTGAACATCAGTGCTAGGGGGACACAGCATATCTCAGTGTCATACAAGAACAGCACTGCAGAGTAAGACTAATTCCCATATCTAAGGGTTAAACTATTAATAAAATCAGGTTTATATGATACTGATACTGACCCAGCAAGGTGTGAACCCACAACCCTCTCCAGTTTGACCCCACATCACTCTTCAGCCACATGGGTCCCCAAATCTGTCACCCATCATGGATGAAACATGCAGAATTTGCACTACATTTGCACATCTGGCAGCAAAACGCGAATTTAAATACCAGAAAACAGACGAGCGAGGGTTGTCTTTTGTCCTCTGGGCCCCAGGGGGCGCCAGTGCAGGCAAGCAGGATGAAGGAGTGTTAACGTATGGAAGCAAAGCGTGCTCCCTCTCAACCCTCCCACAAAGACGCCCCCCCCATGCCCCCCTCCCCAGGGAAATTAGACAAACGCAGCGTCTGTCCTTCACGGCCCATTTTGGCGCAGGGACCGTTTGAATAGCAGGAGCGGCGATCAGATAAAGGTGTGTTTGTCGGTGTGTTGGTGGGGGCTTACAGCACAAAATCACCGTGTGATCCCTAGGCTGAGGGGGCGACCGGGAAGCCCCCCTCGTTAGCGATCGTGCGCATGCGCGGGCAGAAGCCAGGGGGCGTCAAGCATTAAAAAGCAGCGGCCATCCAGGCAGCCATTAGCCTGTGTGATTAATCAAAACAAAAACTGGTGGAGCTGAGCACTGGGGGGGGGGGGGCGCTAATTGGCAAAATAGCAGGTTCCCTTCCCGAGCCGCCAGGCGGCTCACACTGTCACCCACTTCCCAAGATCAGAAACAAAATGAGCGGATAAATCACACCAGCAGACGGCGTGTCTGTGGGCCGGTCCCCTCCACCCCTAACCCGTTAGCGCGACGTGTTACCGGCACAGGAGTCTCCAAGGGACACCACACCAACCAACCGCTGGTGAAAGCTCCGCCATTTATGAACTGGGTTCCACTTTTCCACTGCTCATGGACTTTCATCAAAACCGTAAAAAAATTGCAGGAATCCTGACATTCCAACCTATAGCCTGCAAGCTCTTTACACTTTAACCACCCTGCCCCCTGCTGGTGGCTCATCCAATGGTCCGGTATTTAAAAAAAAACACAATCAGGAGCTTCTTAGTGAGAGGAAGGCCCTGCTGGTCTACATTCACAAAACAGACCCCCCCCCAAAAAAAGCAGCATCCCTGACCTTTAACCCCAACTCCCTCACCCACTCAGCACGTCATAACTGGATTGAAATCAACCTGAATAAGTGAGTAATCAGATCACATTTCCCTCCCCCGAGCCACACGGGTGCAGCAAATAAATTCACTGAGAAAACCCCAGGCATATCTTAGTTGGCCATCCTCCGATTAAAATATTTGGATACTCACAAACATACACAAACATACTGTGAACAGCATGCAGTAAATTGAGAGAATCGGCCCACACCTTAATATATGTGCTTTTTTTAGTCAAAAAGAGTCTTCACACTGGTGCACAAGTAATTATATCAGGGAGTTTCTCTGTCACCTAATCCTAATGATACAAGATCTGCACACTCGTTCAGATCTGTAGCCTAATAAATCCCATGTTTGAAAGCGTGAAGGGATGAAATATAATATATATATAAAGCACTAAAAACCAAAAGCAGGTGAAGAGGAATTCTGGGTAATAGCTCATTATTTTGTCATGATTCGCTGTGTTTTTTCCTACCAACCGCTGCATTGAACTCGGTTATCTACACCGTCAGCCATCAGTTGGAGGGTCACACATCGCGCTCAAGGACACAGCACCGGCGTCCCCGCTGGGATCGGGACAACACTGTTTCCCATAGCTGAGCGTTGGAGATATTGGATAGCGCCCACTGCAGACAGGACCCCACAAAACTCTGCTTAAACATGCCCAAAGTTGTCTTCGGGGTCACCAGAATGGCACATGGTTACACTCGAGGAGAAGAAAAGATTACAAAACCTGGCATTGAACCCTGCCCAAAGGGGTAGAATCTGACCCTGAGTCAGGACAAGGGAGTAGGGACTCCCTCAGCAGGACTGCAGTGGGCATTACAATTTCCACACTGTGACACTGAGCATTTCCTGCCTGACAGACATCAGATCTGTCCTGTACAGACCAATAGTGCCATCAGCAGACAGCTGTTGCCCCCTCCCTCCTCTGGCCACTGGAGGTACAGCTGCCCTGATGCACCCCTTATTCCCTGCCCCACATTCCACCGTCACCATGGCAGCACTTTGGCAGCACTTTTGCAGCACTGGGGGGGGGGGGGAAGCAATGACCAGAGTAGCATCCAGACCTTGAAGGAAGAGGAGGGCAGATAGACAGATGAGAGGAGAAGGGAACAGCAATGTGTCAGAGCTGTGGGGAGAGAGGGAGAGACAGAGGAGGAAGGAGGTGAAGATGGGGGAGGGAAGCAAAGACCGCCTCTGCGCGTGTGAGCACGGTCTCCTAGCAACGCCGCCGGCAGCCTCCCCCCCGCCCTCCATCGCTCCCTCTCTCTCCCCCTGTCCCGCTCTCTCTCTCTCTCTCTCTCTCTCTCTCTCTCTCACTCTCCCCCAGTCTCTCTCTTGCTGTCCCTCCGTCTCGGTGCCATCGTGTGAAGCCGCCAGTGAGAGGGTGAGAATAACACTGTGAGAGTGGTGCGGTGCTTCAGCACGCAGGAAACAGTGGATGGAAATGAAGCACAGCCTGAACAGAGAGAGAGAGAGAGAGAGAGAGAGAGAGAGAGAGAGAGAGGAAGCAGCAGGCGGAGGGAAAGACACATTCTCCACCAGGTGTTCTCTGAGAACCCCAACAGTGCCCCCTAGGTCTCTGAGATGCACATGGCACTGTAAATACATAACCCACACACACACATGCATTCTCTCACGGCCTTTCCCACAGGGACGTAACGGGGCCAGACATGTGGTGAGACCCTCTGGGGACACAGTGCCCCCCTGGCATCCTCCCCCCTAAGGCTGCTGGCAAGAGATCATCCAGAGGAACATGGCCGGCAGCCCTTCCCGTCCGTTATTATGGATTTAACACGGAGCACAGTGGATGCTGGCTTCTCAGAGGCGGGCCGGAGAGACGGGAGAGAGGCGGCAGCCTCAAACATCGCGAAAGGCTTGGAAATGCAAGGGACAGGACTGGGGCTGGAAATATGGACTGAGAAACACAGTCCTGCTTAGAGAGAAAATGCACGTAACGGCTGTGAACACCTGGATACAGTACATACAGGGGAGAGAGAGCCGGGCTTCACAGCGAGTGCCTTCCCACAATGCACCACAATGCAGCCGCATCACGTTTTTCTCAGATATCGGGATGACGGCCTGACATGTAGCAGACATGTGTGTGCTTATGGTGGAAACATCAGACGCATCACAACACGCCAAGAGCATGGTATCATCAGAAGGTCACGCATGTGACACGTTGGAAGATAACAGGAGCACAGTGGACACTTCCTTCTCCTGCCTTCCTTTTTCCACGCTCTCCCCTCTTTTCCCTCCCTCACTCCTTCGCCTTGCTTCTTCTCTCCCTCCCTTCTTACATCTCTCTTTTTCCATACCCCCCCCCCCCCCGCCAAGTGAGTGCAGTCTGCGAGCCGGCGTACTCCATGACCTCCCTCTCACTCTAACTCCCTCCCCTCCCCACCTGCCCTTGGCTCCAGAATCCTCCACTGGAATCTGCAGTAACCAAGGTGACACGCTTCCACCTGGCGACCGGCTGTCAAACACAGACAGAAACACACACAAGCTGGGTCATCCCCCCCACCCCCCCACCAACGCCATGCCAATGCCTCTGACTGCAGTGTAGCATCTCAGCTTGCCTCAACCCGCATGCCTCGCCCCCAGTGCCCCCTGCCAACCCAGTACCCTCCCCCATGGACCAGTCACAGGCAGTCTCACACACACGCACACACACACGCGCGCACACACACACGTGCACACACACGCATGCGCACTCTACAATGTGGTGTGGCAGATCCCAAAGTCTCCACTGCATCACCCTGCTGTGCATCTCTGCAGCATGACTGGCCGCTGTGCTGGAAACAAAGAGGCACTGAACAGAGTGGAGTGAGAAAGAGTGAAGCTGAGTGAGAGAGTGAGGCAGACAGTAAAGCAGAGTGAGAGAGTGAGACAGAGAGGGAGTGAGGCAGAGTGAAACAGAGTGAGAATGTAGCAGTGGGTGTAGAGTGAGAGTGTGAAGCAGAGAGAGTGAGGCAGAGTGAAGCAAAGTGAGAATGAGAGAATGTAGCAGTGGGGAGAGTGAAGCCGAGTGAGAGAGTGGGGTAGAGTGAGAGAGTGAAGCAGAGTGAGAGAATGTAGCAGTGGGGGCAGAGTGAGAGATTGAAGCAGAATGAAAAAGTGAAGCAGAGTGAGAGATTGAAACTGTGAAAGAGTGAGGCAGAGGCAGAGTGAGTGAGGCAGAGTGACGGTGACGGCGTAGCACAGACCGGTGGCATACAGCAGAGTGACAGTGTAACACAGCAGCTGGTGACACAGCGAGCTCTGCCTGCTTCCTCTCACCTGCTCCCTTTACAGGCTGCATATGATTTCCATATGAAAGCTGCCAGCTGCAGCCGCTCTCCCTCCTCACCTGCAGACAGAGCAGCTTTTCATCGCAGCAAATGCTGCTAAGATACAGGCTGGAAAGGAAACCCGTGCCGGAGACAGAGCGACAAGCCCGACACGCGGAAGTGCTCGCGGGGCACACATGCCGCCAGCCATCCACAGCAAGCACCTGCTTCTCCCCGTGCAGCGAGCTCGCAAGTGCCATCGCTGGGCTGACAGGTCACACTGCAGGTCATTACAGACACACAGCATTTCCATCCATCCATCGACCAGCTGCTTATCCAGTGCCAGATCCCCAGAGTCTACCCCAGAATGCACTGGGATTTCTAACAGCACCCTAGGCAGGACTCCGGTCCATGACAAAACACACAAACGTTTTATTTAATATAACATGTTACTCAATCACTGCACACAGTCAAAATGTTCCCCAAGTAGCTGACAGCATTCAGGCAAAGCAGCTGGCCCTGAAATGAGGCCACAGACCAGCACAGAACCAAATGTCCCTATTGCACTATTAATCCGCCCCTTTCTAAGGTAATTAGGTAAATATTTAACTAAGCAAGGGGTAAATCCCGTTAAATCCCACCGGATTCCTTCCTTTCGGGCCCACAGACAGTTGAAGCCCATATTCCCGTGCACTTTGTAACGTTAAAGTTTCACACCATTCAAAGCCTGTGATGCACGAGTTTAATATTCCGCAGGGCCGTCTGATTGCAAACAATGGATAGTAATTAATTGTGCATCACTGTTTTGTCATTGTTAATTAATAATGGTACCTCTTGGACTCGTTAACCGGGTGACGAGTCGGATAACCGCCGGTATGTAATTCTCATGTTTTCTGCCTGCTGACCTCAGCAGGTGAGGCGTGATCCTGCTCGACAGCCACACAATAAAAGAGAATCACAGGTGTGAAAGGTAACATGCTTCCTGTGTGGTTTCTTATCCCCCCCCCCACCGTGTTTGCTCATCATACCAACCGCAGCTCTGAGTGACCCACAGCCAATGAGTCAGTGGGGGGTGGAGCTTCATCCTGAACATAGATATAAACTTACTAGATCAGTCAAGGGTGGTACAAAGATGATAGTGGGTAGCAAGGCTGGGGGTTTGAATCCCACTCCTGCCTTGTGTCTGAGGTTAGCAGGCAGATCTCCCCCTGGTCAGGTGAATTGGCATAAATGGACATGTGCGCCCCCCCCCAAGTCAGGCCATCAACACCAGCATTCACACATGGTGGCTGGATTTCCGGCACGTTCTGCTGGGTTCTGCCGCGTTTCGGGCCGGGTGCAGCTGCGGAGTGCCGCTCTGACTAAAATAAACGTCCTCAGCGGAAGCGGGAGCGTGACGTTTTTTCACCTCTGTTTTCTGGGACAGGAGCAACGGGGAGGTGCTGAGCGCCTGATCAGGAACCGCTCCCTCCCTCCCCCTCGCTTGCCTCCTCTGTCTCCAGCAGCCCGGTCCGCATCTCCCTGAACTCCTCCGTCTCAGCTCCCCTTTCTTCGTTCAGTCCTGCACTTCCAACAGTCCACTGTTCTTTTTTTTTTTTTTTTTAAACTGAGCTGTTGCCAAGCAGGATTTAGAAAGAGAGCTGCGAGTCTCTCTCTCTTTCTCTGTCCCTCTCTCTCTCGCTCTCTCTCACTCTCTCTCTCCCTCTCTCCCTGCTCCCGATGCAGGACACCCGGGCGGTACGGTACAGAGAGAAACACGTCAGGCGGCCTCTTCCGGCCCTGTGGCGTCAGTGAGCTTGGCAAAGACCAAACAGTCTTTGTCGCCTTTGGTGCGGGCCCATTAAACACACCACTGCTTGATCTGGGGCCCGCAGAGCCACGGGGCATTAACGAGAGCAGGTCACCTGACTCCGACCAGTACGGTCACAGTACGGTTTGGGTTTCTGTGGTGACGGATCTGATGTAACAAAAACAGGCGCCCCCCCCCCCCCCAAACCCACATCACCAAGGTCCTCTGCTCACAACGCTATGCTTGGAATTCTGGGTAATAATGTGATTGAAAAATTTGTCAGTAAAACTGAGAATTTGGGCACTGGAAGAAGGTGGCTTCCCACCTCCCCCGTCTCTTCCAGCCCCCTCTCCTCTGGCCTCCTCTCCACAGGCTCCCTCTTTATCTCCCTCCTCTCCTCTGGCCCAGTCTCCACCTCCTTCCAGTCCACCCGCTCCTCTCTTCCGGCCTCCTCTCCATCTCCCTCCTCTTCTCAGGCCCCCTCACCACCTCCTTCCTGTCCACCTCCCTAATCTCCTCGAGCCCCCTCTCCATCTCCTTTACTCTCCACCCACCTCCCACTTCTCCTGCAGCCCCCTCTCTACCTCCTTGCTCTCCATCTCCCTCCTCTCCTTCAGCCCCCTCTCCTTCATTTCCACCTCCCTCCTCTCCTCCTGCCCCTTCTCCTTCCTCTCCATCTCCCTCTTCTCCTCCTGCCCCCTCCCCATTTCTTTCCTGTCCACCTCCCCCTGCTTCAGCTTGCTCTCTTTCAGCTTTCCATACTTTAGTGCTTTTCCCCTCCTTGTTTACAGGGCCCTTCCCTGCTGTGTTTATACTGCTGTCTCTCCACTTCACTTAGCAGATGATTTATCAAAAAGAGTCACAGCTTTGAAGCCACTAATAACACGGCTGCATATCTGACAGGTTCAGCATGTTCAGGTACAACAATATGGCACTTTAGTCCAGGAACCTGTTCATATCCATGAACACACTACCCGCTGTCCCAAACTTATCCTGTACAATTTAATATAGTAATTAAGTATATTCTGTTAATTCCTAATAACTGAAAACAAGTATAAGAGATTATCAGCCTTTGTAATGCCAGGGTCCTGTGTCTTTCTGGACAGTTTCACTCCAATTCGTCCCACCATGAAACAAACCATTTACACCCACCATAAGAAACCTGAACCTGCAAGTGCCCAGGTGTGCCACTAGGGGTCACTGTGGAGCAGAAGATTAACACGAGGGCCCATGCGCGCTGACAGGTCAGGTTATCTTCCAAGGGGTGGGGTGGGGTGGGAGGGGGAGGGGAAGGGTCTGTGCTCGCATGCCCACTTTCTAGAGGAATGTTGGCAGGGGTCCTTGCAGCACAGATCCAACATTTCATTAAATTCTGCACCAGAGAGGCAACTGGGCCATGGAAACCTGGCTGTTGATGTCACAGTCAGTCTCCTAGTGACCATCGTTCCATATTTGGTAGTGCCACCTGTGCGTGAGTAAAAGGAAAGGTGCCTCTCAAAGGTCCAGCAAGCACCTGGACTGCACCGTGTCCGCGAGCGCAGCTCTCAACTCGCGGCTCCTCAGTAAACAGGCGGTCAAATAAACTGCTGGGAGTGAGAGATCGATGTGAGCCACGGTTTGTGGCATAATTCGCAAATAACAAAAGACTCCAGAAGCCGTGCGACATTCCGGAAAGACACAGCGAACCTCCTGTAGTATTAATCTCCTCTCGGCCGTAATGTCACCCGTCACCGATGAGCCACCAAGAGTGTTTGTCTGGATCCTCGCTGGATGTCTTACCCCTGCTATCTGTGATTTTTCTCCTCCCAAATGTACAATTCATGTTTCTTTATCCAGAATCATAAACTTTTTACTTTATATTAAGCAGTTACATTGACGTTGTTGATTAATTCCCCTGTCATTTAGTAGCAAACAACCAAAATGTGATTAGTGATTGATAAAAAATAGTACATTGCAACACACTGCCACATGGTAGCATTCAGGAGTTGGGAATGACCCCCAAAGGGACACCCACCTCTCCGCTGTAGGGCTCAGTACGTGCCACGAGTTACCATGAGAGTTAGACAGACTCATGTGTGTGTGTGTGTGTGTGTGTCTCTCACACATGCGCACACATACATGGGTTTGTAATTATATCTTTGTGGGGACTCTCTATTCATTTCTATGCAGAAAACTCTAATCCCAACATGATACCCTTAACCCCTACCCAGCCCTAACCTTAATCATAAGTAACCAAACTAAATACAAGACTTTAGGCATTTTTAGTTTTTTTCGTTGCATTCACAGATCTTTCTGGGGACCTGAAAATGGTCCCCACAACATCAAAATAACAGGTTTTTATCACATTGTGTGGGACGTTTGGTCCCCACAATGTAATATACACCTAATCCACACGCACGCACACACACAGAATGAGCATGCGCAAACACGCGGGTCCTCCATGTAACCTGGGGATCCTGCTGTCTGTGAAACGCCGACATCCCAAGCTTGGCCTTCAAGCCCTCGGCCCTGCGCTCCGTCTTCCGGACGCTTGTCTCCAATGACCCCGATTTCGGGGCGTCAAGCTGAATTCCCGCAGGCCTCGGAATTATCGGATTTCCGTCGGAGCCCTTCTTCATCCTCACCTGCGGCTGCCTCTCTGCGCTCGTCACTAACGAGTCCCTGGAAAAACTCATCCACTCCCTACTGGAACGTGGTGGTGATCCACATGGGTTTAAACCTGCTTTCATTTCCAACGAACGTGAAACCGAAATTTCCCTTCAGCCAGTCTGGTTTGTGTGCAGTTCCTCAAACATCGCAAAATATCCGGAGAGCTGATGTAAACACGCCGGCGTTTTATTTACCGATAATATCATTGACTATTGTTTTGACGCACGTCAAAATTACTAATCTACGACGGCTAGACCAGGAAGTCACGAACCCACAGTTCATCGGGGACCGGTCGGACTCCACGGCGCTACAGCACGCCGCTAAGATCGCTGACAACCTGAAAGACGTGTAAAGTCCATGACCTGGACCACCTGAAGACTGGGATTAGGGAATCAGTAGGACCGGCATCATCACCGACCCGGTGCTGTCACACGTGATCCAGTAGCGCCTCTGAACCCGCATCCCGCAGCACTGATCGGCAACCCTGCAGCACCAGATCGGTCCCCGTTACGCTCCCGGTATCGCAGAGGGTGGAGGCGTTGGGGTCACCCTGAGTCCACATGAGGCTCCTGCAGCTACACGGTACCAGACCGGCACAGAAAAGGCCAATTTCAGGCTGACGCCCCTGCCGTTTTCAGTTGCTCCGCTGCCAAAAACAGCGTCGCGTCAACCCTGAGCGTTTCGCATGGACGCGGCGTGATCAGAGCTCGCGCGGCACCCCTGACCCCCCGAGACGGATCCGCAGCTTTCCTGCGAAGCTCCCCCGCGCTCACCCCGTGAAAACCGGCGCGACGGCGGTCCGCTGTTTTCCCTAGCAGGGTGAGGATGGGTACGTGTGTGTTTGCGTGTGTGTGTGTGTGTGTGTGTGTGTGTGTGTGTGTGTGTGTGTGTGTGTGTGTGTGTGTGTGTGTGCGCGCGCGCG
>JAODLD010000070.1:3660100-3678326 GCA_026781065.1 Mormyrops boulengeri | reverse complement strand
GGGATTCCCCACGAAGAGCGCGGCTTCATAACTCTACACCCAGTGGGATTCCCCACGAAGAGCGCGGCTTCATAACTCTACACCCAGTGGGATTCCCCACGAAGAGCGCGGCTTCATAACTGTACAAGCACATTAACAGCAGCCCTGCACATGCCCAGCCCTCTGGCAGGGAGAGAGCTATACCTTTCATGCTGCAGAAGCAGGCACAGAACCTGCAACACAACCTTCACCATTAACACACTTATTAGCACTGAATCACTCACCAGCTGCAGAGGCAGCAGTATCTTCACAGAAACCAACTGTAACACAGTTCATAGATGTATTAAAAAAACTAAAACACACGTATGGGTTTGTGTCGTGGACTAAATTTACCTTTTTTCCAATGTTTAACAACACAAATATACTCAGAGGGTCTCTTCTGGCACAAAAGGTCACTCCACTGCAGCCCTGATTGTTTGTGCTCTTAAATGCTTTTAGGGACGTTCTGCTTTTGCATTTGACTCGGTCCAAAAAAACAAAACAAAACAAAATGTTTTTGTTTGTAAAAGAAAAGGGAGGGAAAAAAGCAGCGGACTAAGGCAGCTGTTTGTCTGTTTGGATGCCCCGCACGCACCACAGGGGGCCGCCACTGAGCCTGTCTACCTAGGAGCCCTGGACTGTGTGTCTAAAGTCACTGCATTGTGCGCAGTGTGGACCCTGACTGTCTAACAGACTCCTGCGATGGTCGTCCTTGTGCGGGTCCATGTCTTCCCGTACCTTGTAGAGGAGGAGGGGAGGAATAGAGGGAGCGAGTGTTCTGTTAATTGTCAAAAAAAATATTTAAAATTATAAAAACAAAAAAGGCAAATAAAACACACTGATCCGGGTGACCTGTGGGGAACAGCGCATGAGAAATAACACGGACAGTGAATGGGTGAGAACAGAGAGCAGGCCTGCCGCGCACGTGCACACACACACACACACACAGGCTCATCACGAACACAGTCTGCAACCCTAATAAGTCTGGTCCTCTGTGCTCCTCAGAAAAACATTATGACCTTTTATGGAGATCGCCAGCCCAGGACCTTCAAGGCTACTTCAGGAAGCAATGGGTTCAAGGAGATCCTAAAATATTCCCGCAGAGCCTATACTAAGAGCACCCCCTACAGGTGACTCCAATCCTGACACATGATGAGTGTGGCTCAGGCATGCAAGTAGGCACCAACTATGTAGGGCAGGGACCTGTTTCACAAAGCAGGATTTCTTGCTTAGTCGGATAACCTGTTGGATTTAAGGAAGTCAGGGCTGTATGTAAGTGTACAAAGATAAAGTGCATCTTGCACAGACTACCTTAAATCCAACAAGTTATCCAGCTAAGCAAGAAATCTGCTTTGTGAAACCGGCCCCAGGTAGGTAGGATTCCCAACATATCTTTTTACCTTCACAACATTAGACCCAAGTAACAGGAAGATCATTCACGCTCCATACAGTCAGACCAAAGCTGACCGCTTCCCTGGCTCATCTTCTCACACAGGACTAGTACATCCCAGTCTTTACTCTTTAGCCCAACTCTGAGGTTCAGTCAAACGCATGAGGCCACGGAACTTTGTCTCCTTAAGTCAATTTTAATAGGCTGAAGTAGCCAGACTTTTCCCTAAAACATGACATCCGGCCAAGCGCGAACATTACACTACAAGCAGAAACATCTCTGACAACTCAGCCATCTCAGTGATACCACCTTACTCTGCACAGAGCCCCCCACGATGCTGATGGTACAGCCCACCCCACCATGCACAGCTCGGGCCGACCCGCTGGACCGTACCACTCCTCGTCTTTGTGGGCCAAGAAGAAATCCTGCATCTGCTGCCGCCTGAAGTCCATCTTGTACTCGTTGTATCGCTTGACGGCCTCCGTCTCGTCCACCGAGTCGTCCAGGGACAGCAGGAACTCCTTGAAGCTCTTCATCAATGGTGGGGGAGGGGCCAGCTCCACGTCATGGATGTTTCCCAACCTGTGAAGATTGTGTGAGGTGGGGGATGGGGGGTGATGCTCAAACATTAAATCAAAAACTCAGTTATCAGTCCGCTCGGTGATCAAGACCACCCTGACTGTTTGAATAAAGTCAACCATGTCGGTATGGCAATGACCGCCCTCTGCTCACCGGGCCTGGATGGGGATCCCATGGTGCTGCTGCATCATGTGCATGTCGGGGGGGCCCCAGGGCTGCGGGGGGGCATAGCTGGGCCCCCCGCTGCCGCCTCCATACGGCAGGTCGTAGCCGCCGTGATAGGGGTCACCACCATGGTCGTCCCTGCAGGGGGCGATAAGGAGCAGGGCTTAACATTACAGGATATCGAGTGGGGAGAGGATGTCGAAATGTGGGGGCGTTACTCACCAGTCCCTGCGCATGCGCTTTTGCTGCGGGCTCATGTCGTGCCGGGGTGGCGAGAAGCGCTCACGGCGCCCCCGTTCATAGTCCCGGTACTCCGCCCGGCTACGCCGCTCCCGGCCCCGGTCCCACTCCCTGGCAGAGGGTCGCCAGCACCCGGAAAAACAGAGCAGCCCCTTAAAACCCGATTCCCACTCTCGGTACCATGCCGATCCCCGTCTGCCCCCCCCCGAAAGCTCCTGTACCCCTCGAACTCTCTCAACACCCCATAAAACAAAAAGTAGAGCATGTCTCACACCCCTGCCTTACCCATCCCGCCCTCCGCCGTCTCCTCTTATTCCCTCCGCCTTACCTGTCGCTCCACTCGTCCCTCCGCCTGTCCTCCCTCTCTCGTGATCGGTCATAATCGCTCCTCTCCCGGCGGAACTTGTCTCTCCTCCGTCGGTCATACTCATCGTCACTGTCTCCCATCGCTTATCCTGCCAACGACGGAGACACAGAGGAAGCAGCAGCCGGTGTATTCGATGAAACTCTCTAAAACCTGGTCAACTCGTTATTCCGGTCTTTCCAGCGGACCAGACCTTGGTCCAAGCCCTTAACGGTTCATTCTGAATAAAAGTATCGGTAGAACGACACATTTGTAAATGGGATCCGGTTTTATTAATTTCCCATCAGAAGAGACCGGGGAAAGTTTCCGTTATTTAAAATTACGGATATACATATATGTTCTTTTTTCAGATGTGCCCGGCGATGCCTCCCGATCGGCACATGGTGCCCGGCGGAGCCCCGTCCTCACGGCCAACCGCACTGGAGCTGCACATGGCGGCTGCCTCTGTGGGCTAGTCCCGGCGGCTGCGGCCTGCTCGCCCGTATGTCCGTACTGCAGCTCTGAAGAGCGTTTGGGGCCCGAAAGGGAAGCCGGATAGACGGCTTACCTGCACAAACCCGTCCGGCTTTAGTTCTTTATATTTTTATATGAGTTTATTTTCACCAGCGAGCGGCTCCCGCCACTCTGCTGCAGCCGCGGCTCCGCAAATCCCCGGATGTAGAGGGATGTCCTTTGTCAGGAGTCTTATTTACTCTAGAGTCTTTACCCGCGGGAGGGATCCCGTGCCGGACCAGAGTATTAAAAACTGGCGGTGTCTGTATATGGACGTCTTTTTACTAGGGGTTTTTATCAGGCTCTATTCACGGGTGTCTTAGGGCTCCCTGCCGAACCCGAGCTGTCTATAATGGAACGCTCTTGGTCATGGGTCTTATTTTCACGAGTGTCTTTAACCGGGGGAGGACTCCTTGCGGGACACGGCGGTGTCTGTACAGGATAATTTAAATGCAACATGTAACATATTATACCGTATGAATAATGCTTGAATGTGACGAAGTGCGGCTTTCAGAGAAATAGACGATATCCCGCAGATCAGGTAATACAGCTATAATTAACCGGCCGTGTTATACACAAAGAAACACTGAACCCACATGGCGTTAACGCGAAAAAGCACCGCCCCCCCGCCATGGTGACAGCGGCTTGGTGTAAACTGCGCGGGTGGCATGAATGCCGACAGTGAGATGTGTGCGTGCAGGCTCTGTGGCGCAATGGATAGCGCGTTGGACTTCTAGACTTTGACTAGGTGAAGTCATTCAAAGGTTGTGGGTTCGAGTCCCACTAGAGTCGTTGGGTTTTAGTAGGTTGTTCCCTGGGTCCGCATAATGCTTTCACCATTTGGACCTTGAGCAAGGTCCATAACCGTGCTCTCTCAATTCTACATCGTTTTAGATAAAAGCGTCTGGTAAATGACTAAATTATAATTACCCTGAAACTAAACCCCAGTTTGATCATTTTAGAAAATAACAAAATGCAATATCACAGCCAAGATCAGAGTAGTGTGGTAAACAAAAGACATATATGATTTAGATTTTTTAAAAATCTGCTTAAATATTTAAAATGATTAACCAACTGAATAATGCCGTTATTTGGAAGTTATTAGACTGACTGATAAGCAGCGAAGTCATAATTACATTGTTTCATTTCATTAGTTATGAAATACAGGAGTAATATCTGTAGTGTGTGTTTTATAAAACAATAAAATCTTCTGGATGTGACCCCAGGATTCTTGAAATTTATTGCCCTTAATTTTGATAGTTAACCGGTAACTACGTGATGCTCAGTGATACAGTATTCAGCTGAATGCGATTTAAACTGATTTATGTCACATTAGGGTCAATATACAAACATAAATATTTTGCTAAAGCACACTGTAATTTTCTGATAAAGGCACACACAGGACGTGTGTCAGTGCTGGACTGCATGCAGGTGTTTATCAGGGACTCAGTCACCACAGATCATAAATTCACATAAAATGAGATTAATGGATGTCAGATGGACTATAGATCGTAAATATGATCCATAAAGGTGGGGGTGAGATTCCATAATGACAATAAACTTTGTTAAGACAATTAACAATTATGATTAACAAACAGAGCAACTAGGCTGTGTCTGTAACATGAGAAGAGACCTAGGGGGCGCTGTAGAGGGCATTTTAGAGATGGGTTGGTCAGCGGGTCTTCTTCTGCTCATCAGGGGGTCCTGACCCTGAGGAGGGGCAGCATCACCTGTGACATAAACACACAGGGGGTCCTCAGCTGGTAGTCATGGATACGAGTGTGTGAAAATCAACAGTCTGCTCTAGGGGTGAATTGGAATGTGGGCAATGACGTTAGGGTTAGGGTTAACCCCAACTAACCTTAACCCCACCTACCTGCATTCAGCCCTTTTCATTTAATCTACATTTAATTTATTTCAGGTAAGACCCCCCCGAAGATTTTAAAAACGAAACTGTCAACTACCAGAACAAATCAAGTCAATCCCACAGTTGGCAAAACCTTAAACACTGTTCATCTGGTTAGACGCAATTTGCAAATCCGAATCTCCCATTTAGCAAAGCTCTAAACACATTCACATGTTCTGCTTCAAGGCTTGAGTATATGAAGGAAGCAGGGCAACACGTGCCTCCAAATTTAAGCAGGCTCTCAATGGCCTCCATAGTGAGGAACTTCAGAGAAGAAAACAGGTAAAATGTATTTTTGCCTCTGAAAATTACATGATGATTTCACTTTCAGTAAATCACCAATCTCTAGAAAGGGGACAGGGAAAAAGTATTCCCTGACGGTACATATCTGTTATTGTACAGCAGAGAACATTTACAATACAGCTTGAATACTTCTAACAGAATGATCTTTTTGTAGAATTGAAAGACGGCCACATGTTCTCACAACAGGAGACACGTATAGTTGAGATGGTCCATCAAAATAACGCCAATCGACTGTGTGAAATACAACAGTGAATTATTAAAGACAATATGCATTTTCAAGGTATAAACAGTGTAACTCTATCAGGATCTGTCTGTATCCTGCAAAGCAACCAGATAAGGGTGGGAAAAAGCCTATAGGATACTGTTTGTGTGAAACAGTGTGAATTTTTCTCAACATGCCGGTGGACGGTACATGACCGAGAGCCCTACACATAGGAAAATTTTATCAAAGCGTTGGATGCAGCAAGTGAGGATGCAGGAGCGGGATCTTGCCAAGGCTGGTTTCGGCACGCCAAAGGATTCTACCCATGTTGCCTTTCAAAGGAGAACATTGCATGAGATGTCGATGGAGAGAGTGTTTTGTATTTATTTATGTAGTGTGTAACAATTTCTGAGTAGTGTTTATACATTGGCTGTAAGTTTTGTGTGGTTTCTGACAGTAGTGTTTGATTTTGAGTAAATCTAAAGTTTTGAGTCAACTGTTTGTGATTATGCAAAACAAGTCAGAAGTTTTGTCAGTGTAGTTTGAATTTTAGGGTTTGTGTTTAGTGTTTTGAAAAAGGAGAGGAGAAAAGAATTAAGAAATGTGTTTTAGCAGTTCAGAAAAAAACTGTAATGTGGAAAAAACACGAAAACGTTTAAATATAGATGAAAGGCTTTGCAGATACAACTTCAGCAAATTATTTAGATCGTTCCGAGACTAAGGGGCAAAAAATGGTGAGAGTTTTGTTAATTCTGACTTAAAATTAGAATAGCAAAAAAAATAAGGAAAGTGAGTAAGAGTGACAGAGTGAGTGAGAGTGTGTGAGAGTGAGGTGTGTGAGAGTGAGCTGTGTGAGGGTGACAGGCTGAGTGAAAGTGACTGAGAGTGTGTGAGACTGAGGTGTGTGAGAGTGAGCTGTGTGAGAGTGTGTCCTGCCTACCTGAGACACCTGTCAGCAGCCCACCTGAATTGAGGCCCCGGCATGCCCCCCCCTCATCTGGCCTCTCTTCCGGGTACGGCCCTTAAACTTTCTCTGGCGGCCCATAAAATCGAGGAGGAGGCCGGGTGGGGCGTTTCGGGGCTCGATTCTGGGCTCTGTGTGTGTCCCTCGCCCACCCCGCCATGCAGGAGGTGTTAGGTCCTCGGAGCCCCCACATGGATCCAGATGGTTCCGGCGAAGGGAGCCACCTCTTGTGCCAAAAAGGCCATCTGCGATCTTCAAACGAGACGGGAAACACGGAGAGGGTGTCTCAGAGGGACAAAGAAGGAGGGGCAAAGAACCACAGAGACCACACCCCACCCCCACCCCGGAAAGGCGGGGGTGCCTGGGAAACCGAGCCCTGTATCTTTCGGATCAGATCCAGAACCTGCTTGGAAGGCTCTCTCATGGAAGCTGGGATCATTAAAGCCTTCGCAGCACCATAAATCAGAGGGTATAAAATATCCCAGCAACATTTTAAACATCCCCAAAGGGAATCTGGTAGTTTTCCTACATTCCAGCTCACTCATGTGCAACTGCTAATATGGTCGGATTTATTACACAGCTAAAAATATACAAGACATTGAACCACATGTGACACATTAAATAACATTTTATATTATGATTGTATAGTGAATGGTAGTGGTTTGAGTACAATGTATGCATTTATATATACAGCATTTGAAAGGATTCCATATAAGAACATATCCTACAAAACTGTCTAAAAATACTATGCTATAAAAATTGTGTATGAGTGATTTGTGACATTCCATTGTTCTCCATTATAATTCTCTAACAAAGACCTGTCTGAGCTAATTGGGCATTATTATATTGCATTTTTGCATATTGCATTTTTCACATAGTCATATACATACATTTCACATGAACTGTTCACGTCAGTCAGTTGTTTAATTAATTGGTTCGACAATCTGTAGATGAATCAACATGTAAGTAAAACAAGGATGTTTGCTTACATAACAGCCTTATCTTATTAATTTATTTTTGTTGTACATGAATTTGGTAGTTTATAACATGTAAACATTCAAAAAATGATAATGTCCACAGTTGGTCCCATATGTAGTTTGATACATCCCGAACCGACAAGCCTACCTTGTTTTCTGAGTTGAGGGGTTGGGGTCTCGATTTGACCACACTGGCCACAGACAGCAGAAGGATGAGCAGGTACAACGTCCAGGGGGACATGGGACCAGAAGCTGGTGAAGATACCATCCTCAAAGCAGAGAGAGAGGAAGAATCAGTGTAACGGTGAGCTGTGCTCTGGGAAGAGGGGTCACCGCGGCAGTCGTCGCTGTGCTCTGGTCCAGCGAGACCCCGCTGGAGGTTATAAAGGGTGACCCCTGGTGGCAGAACTGCATTCCTGAGCGTTGGCCCTGGAGATTCACTAGCCAGTTCTGGGCAGCTAGCTGGTCACGTTCAGGAAACGGCAGAGGATGCATGTGCAAAACACATCAAAACACGTGGAAGTGTATAGCAAGAGCGGAGGCAGGCTGCTTGGAACAGCAGGCCTCTGACCCCGACGTCCGTGTTTGGAGATCAATGTTGAGGAGCAGGCGGATTAGGGACGGGGGGTCAGGGACTGAAAGGGGCCCAGTGGCAGCCCCATTCACGCCGGGCATCATTAGCCTAATTAGCGGAGCCAGCACACACAGGCGGTATGAGTCACCGTGTACGTTCACAGCCCGTGACGTCCACCCACGTCGCGGCGGGGGCTCTTGTTGCGTCAATTAAACTTTGTGGAGTAGAAACAAGCTACAGAACTGGGTCATGAACATGCAGTACTTTCAGCAAAACTTTATGGGCTCGAGGGTGGGATTTGGTCAGCAGGACACCAGGGGGCGCCGAAATGCAGGGCGAGGATGTAAAATGCAGAGGTGGCCATTCGAGTCACTGACTTATGAGTCGACTTTGACTCAAGTCACAAATCTGATGACTTGTGACTCAACTTGGCAAAACTGATGGAAAGACTTGGACCCGACTTGGACCCGATAACTTGAGAAGACTTGAAGTTATAGTCCTCATCTGAAAACCATAACATTAATTTAATCATTTCAGTGTATATTAATTCTCTGCTGTCTGCATTTTCAATTGACTGAATGCAAGGTCTCCTGAGACAGTTCGCTGGAAAGATGCATCACTCCCTGCATATACACAGATGTAAAAACTTTGCTAGGACAACCATGTGTGGACACTGTCTTTTCAACGTATCTCTGCTTATAAAGAACGTAACATATGACTTACAGTGGTGAATTTTTGCTGCAGCAAGTTTTAATCACTGAAGGTAAAAAAACTGACATAGGTAGGGACTCAAGCTACAGGACTCACAAGTTGACTTGGACTCGAGTCACACATTTGATGACTCGTGACTTGACAGCAAAAATGATGGAAAGACTCAAACTCGACTTGGACTTAGGGGCAGATGACTCGAGACTTGACTCAAGATTTGACCTGGACTCACCAAGGAATGACATGTTCCCTTCCCTGGTAAAATGGTGAGAGGACCTGCTGAAGGAGCAGCCCAGGAGTGAACCTATCAGGGTCATTAATATAGGGATCAGGGGTTACTTTCCATTTCTCAAGGTCATTACAACAGCCTATGCGGGAGAGATCGCCCCCTAGTGCTGCTCATCAGTACGATGAATCCAGGTCCGTCTAGTTATGTGACTGTGTCTGTTCATGACCTTTTTCCACCTGCAGTTGTGTTCAATAGATTTATGAGTGATGCAGTTTCTTGCAGCTTTTAAGAGCATCCTAAGATTGTGAGCATCTGTGTTGTAACGAAGAAATAAACATTAATCTAAAATGGCTTTCTAAAGCACAGAGTGCTTGAGCAGCATACGGGCATTCATGCATTTTAATGTGATATGTAAAATGATGATGACTGGAAGTCATTTCATCTCGGGGTGATGGATGTCATTGCCAGCAAGCTTTGCTTTGTCTCCAAGGTCCTTTCAATCCAGTAAGTAGGAAACCTTAGAGGTTATTAGGTTACTTACAGTTACTGTTGCTAACATCTGTGACAGGACTGTGTGTATAATATCATGCTGGAGATATTTTCCAAACATGAAAGAGTGCTAATTTGCACGTGTAAAGGGAGTGTGGCTTATGGTGGTCACGCCCCTCATTGTTAATATTACCCATGATGCATCACTGAAGAGGCACATGGTGGGCGGGGCTATCAAACGTTTAGTGGCAACTGTGCACTTATAAGTTGCGAGAGCTGATTTTTGTCTACTCTACTGCAGGCTTCCTCAGTCATGGTCCCAGTGGGCTGTTGTTCAAGGATATAATTATGCAGTTAACTGAGGTGATTTCTAATCCTTGAAATAACACACGATTAAACTATTCTGTGAAGAAGGCCTGTTCATTACCTGTCCTGTTAGGTTCCTAACTGCTTATTTACAACAGGAATTTGACTAGAAAATTCACGGGACACGACTGGGGGCAAATTGGACAGGATCGCACACTCACACCACCAAGTACAAACTATACGGACATTTCAGAGACTTAATCAAACGTACATGCACCGATAAAACAGGCATAAGTAACCTCGAACTGATTCATAATAAAAATAACAGCATAACAGCATGTTCATTTAGATTTCGTCCTACGGACTGTGGGACTTCACTAGCAATCTCGCGAGATTTCCCAGATAAACGCATCCCCCTCCCCACACAGGCATACACACACTTTCATCTGGTCCAGCGTCTGTTCTTTCCTCTCTGTGGCCCCGCTCCAACACGCCCTCCCGGCCGTGGCTGTCAGCGGGTATCCGCGCCGAGCTGCGGCTCCTCCCCCCGGTCCTGCTCCCTGCGGAGGCAGCCGCGTCCTTCGCATCGCACCGGCCTGCGCTGCACGCACGGCGGTGTCATATCATATCTGTCCGGTGGCTTTTGCATGATCCGATCGGTAATGGCGTCGGACAGCAGTGATACGGAGGAGTACTACGATGCTGCGGAGGACGTCAGTGCTGGTATCTCTCCTAACATGTAAGTATTTTTCCTGGGGAGTTGCTGCATTATATGCAGTATATGTGTAATAATATTGCAGAATGGTAAATTCCCACCACCCGAGCGGTGTATACTTAAATCTGTTAATCGTACATGCAGGATACCAATGAATAAAAGTAAATAATAATAATAATAATGATAATAATAATAATAATAATATGCATGCTGGCCGTATGCAAGTAAAGCGCCGATTTCACTAATGTGCAAAAAGAGTTATTGTTTTATTCCTGTGGAGATTAATTACTGAAGCACAGGTCTAGAAGACAAACTGCCTTTGAATTTGTCACATCTCCATGGATGCCCGTCTAAGATTTATCGCTTAAAATGAATCTTGTGCCGCCGCAGCGCCTGAACGTGTACACAATCCTTCTGCTGTCATATACACGCCATTTTTCCTTAAAAGGATTTTGAGGTGCTTTATATGACTTAGGGTGTAAATGGGCTGGTTTTAATGTGGTGTTTAGTTGAGCAAAGATTTTATTTGGTTCATATCTGCTAAAATGTTCCCAGTTTCTACCATAACGATATGTCCCGTTAAATAAGCAGGAAATAACTTACACTGGAAATGTTTGTTGCTGGCTTTGTGTACTTTCGTAATTTTCAGATCTCATAATATTTAAATCTCTTTCGTGTCCCAGGTCTCCTGCGAAGTTTGTCCTTCCTTCAGCAGAGGTAGGAGCAGGTCTTCATGTAGCTTGATGTTAATTATTTAGTTCACGCTGCTGGAATGATTTCATACTATGTTTAACCAGAAGCACTGGACTTTACCGTAATCCCCGAAACAAACTGTGCTAGACCACTAAATCTGTTTCTGATAAACGTGGGTGACAGTTCATTAAATAAATGATTTATTATCCCTTTAATGTTTAGAAAAGTTTTATCCGCTCCTAACTTGCTTGATTATGATTCTAAACCTGCACCTGTCTTGAGGGTCACACATAGCTAGGGGAGAAGTTTCTGATCCTCCATCTGCAGGTAGGGGGCGCTGGAAGGCTGGGCTGTTATGAAACTGGAAAAGCGAGCAGGAAATAACATGATGGGTTTGATGGCATCTGTGCGGCATCGCCATGGTGACCAGCATCCATTTTCTGAGTGGTTGGAAGCTGCTTGTGTTGTTATAGTGTTAAGATCTGGTTTGGGGGGGTTTCCACTGTGAACATTTGGTGTTTGGGTGGGTCAATGTAAAGTTCTGGTGTGTGGGGTGTCTGCGAGGGGGGGTCATGGTGAATGTCAGTAGTGATAACCCCTTAACTCGTTATCTTTCACCCTGCAGGATAGCAGGACAGGCACCCCGCAAGACCCATGCGAGCCCCCCCATGATGACTCCATCCAGGTGAGTCTGCCTCCCCATATCCCGCCCCTTTTTCCTGTCTCAACCAATCACAGCCAATACTGCGCAGCTCATTGTGGTATTTATCCATGTTGCTAGATGCTGATTCGCTAAAGTTATGGAGATGCATTCTGGGAAGTGCTGGGCAGAACCAATAGTGGGTTGGATTATTTTATGTTTGTATTTACTACCTTGTCTTCTTTATTGTCTCCATTTTGGTGAAACAGTCAGTAGTTAAAAGAGTGCAGTAATCCCACCCAAACCAAATTTAAACTCCAATACAAAAGATTTATGCATATTTGGATGTTTATGGAGCTGAATGTTAAAATCAGGTACCAGGGGATTACCAGCTATGGTCCTGTCTTCATGGCCAGATCATCGACAGCATCATCAAGGAGAGTCAGAAAGAGAGCAACGCCGACGAGCTGCTCCTTGCCACAGAGGGAGGCGGGGTCAGCCCCACAGCCCCCTACGACGAAGGATGGAGTCTGGGGGAGCCAACCACAGTGGGCCTAGGCGAGGGGAGCGGGGCTGTGAAAGCTCCACCCCCGGACATTACTAGCACACTTATCCAGGAGCAGATAGACTCTGAGGACCCGCGTGAGCAGACACGGGGGGCAGGAGCGGGGGCAGCTGATAGGAGTCTTGCCGGACCCCTCCCCGCGGAGCCCGACATCGTCGCCAGCACCAAAAGACTGCCACTGCCGAAGGTCGCACCCCTGAGCGGATCCCGCCCCCCCAAGCCACCCCCACCCTCCCTGCCGGCGCCTCTGCTACTCAAAACTACCCCTGACTCTGGACGGCCCCCGGGGTTGGAAGGTGCGGAGATCTGAATCTTCGTGAGGCTCCTCTCCTGCTGTTTGTGAATGTGATGGAATGTTTTGTATTTTTTTATTCGTTTATCATTGATTATCACAGTCCTACAGCCCTGACATCTGAACAGTGTGAACCCGTGTTCCCACAGAGCCGTGCGGCCTGCTCTCCCCCGGCAACGCCGTGGATTGTGTCACCAGAGAGCTGCAGTGTCACCTGGACCTAGTCAGCGCCACCAGTGGGGACACGGTGGTGACGGCCCTGGTTTGTGACCACCCAGAATCAAACAGCCCCTCACCTGGCCCTGTGAGTCACTGATGCGGATCAGTTAACGGTCCAACAGAATGAGTCCTTCGGAGATCTGAACATCTAGCTGTTCGTCGCCTTAGGAATCATGTGTTTGGTTCGTCTTTATCAGAGTGAGGAGCCAACCCCGGTCACCCCCGAAAGTGAGACCCCAGGACCCCGGCGCCCGCGTACCCACTCTGGCCGTGAACTGACCGACGAGGTAGGGAAACCCTTCCTGAATCACCAAGTCTCTCTCCTCCTTACAATGATCCGTTATTTTCCGGGGGGTGGGAGGCATGCCTAGCGTTGTGCATTGAAACATTGCTTGCGAAAAATAACCCCCCCCAGGAATAGAAAGAGGGTGTGGCTGTTAATAGAATGAGGGTGGGGGCTTTAACAGAAAGAGGGTGTGGCTGTTAATAGAACGAGGGTGGGGCCTTTAACAGAAAGAGTATGTGGCTGTTAATAGAAAGAGGGTGGGACTGTTAATAGAATGAGGGTGGGGGCTTTAATAGAAAGAGGGTGGGGCCTTTAACAGAAACAGGGTGTGGCTGTTAATAGAATGAGGGTGTGGCTTTAACAGAAAGAGGGCGTGGTCCGGCCAGTAGTTTTTCTGCTTTACATCCGTATTTCCGTGGAACAGGAGATACTGGCCAGTGTGATGATTAAGAACCTGGACACCGGGGAGGAGATCCCACTCAGCCTGGCAGAGGAGAAGCTGCTCTCCGGCATCAACCCTCTCACTCTGCATATTATAAGGCGGACTAAGGAATACGTGATGTAAGGAACACAGTGCCCCCTGTCTGTTTTGAGGTGTAATGCAAGCCCCACACTCACATAGAGTCTGGAGAAAGATTTGAATCTCAGGTGGTCTGAGCGTCTGTTTCCTTCACAGGAATGATGCCGTGCATTCGGACGATGAGGACAAACCCCCAATGCATTTGGGAGACGTGGACGGGGGGAAACTGAGGCAGAGGACGTGAGCAGTGGAGGGGGTTGGGCAGGGTTGGAAAGGGGACGGGGCACCACGCGGAGGTACAGCATGATCACATTTCTTGTATTGTCCTCGTTCGTCTCCTCAGCACAAAATTCAAGAAGTTTCTGGGCAAATCTGTGAAGAGGGCCAAACACCTGGCAGAGGAGTATGGGGAGAAGGCTGTGAACAAGGTGAAGAGCGTTCGGGACGAAGGTACGAGCCGGAACCTAGGGCTGGGTATCGCTCAAAAATTTTCGATACCGATACAGATACCTTCACTCTGATACTGGATCTTGAACAATACTTTTTTCGATACCGATTTTATAAAATTCATGACATATTACAGTGCAAATCGTTAGTTTTAGTTGGGCTGGAAGCATAACTGGAACCGGGCGGACTGGAACCAAGCAAGCATACCTGATGCTCAGTACTGATGAAGGCTATCCTGCTCTGATCCAGTGTTCCACATGGACCCAGACGAGCCGTCCTCCAGTGACGATGAGGGCATGCCCTACACCCGACCCGTCAAGTTCAAGGCTGCCCACGGATTCAAGGGCCCGTTTGACTTCGATCAGATCAAGGTGGTGCAAGACCTGAGCGGGGAGCACATGGTACGGTGTTGAGCCCCCCTGCCCATGAGCACAGACACGCTACCTCCCCAAATAGTGGTTGGCCTGTCAGAACATGACTGTACCCCGGTGTCTCCAGGGTGCGGTCTGGACCATGAAGTTCTCTCATTGTGGGAGGCTTCTGGCCACGGCGGGTCAGGACAACGTGGTCCGAATCTGGGTCCTGAAAAATGCCTTCGACTACTTCAACCACATGAGGCTGAAGTACAACACAGAAGGTAGGTGAGCTGGCCCAGATTTTTATGCAATTTATCCATGGGCTCTAGAGTGACCCCTGCAGGCAGGAAGTAACACATTTTTAATTCATATCAACTCATTTCAACTGTAGTGTCCGGTGTTTTCTGTCACATGGGGGCTGCAAATCAAGCCTATAGCACGACAGTTTGAGGACTCTATTAGGGTCTATGGGTGTGTAATGTGAATATAATGCAGTAAGTGTTCTGTACTTAAATGGCCATCGGAATCCTTCTTCTGCCAACCCGCTCGACCGTGTTAGATATTCATCTGTTTAACCATGTAGTTTCACGGGATTGAGGTGTAAAATGTACAGCCAATCCCGGGAGTGAGACACTGAGCTGTAATCCCCGGGAAGTGTGCTGTTTGTGTAGTACTTCTCAACACGGACCTGTCTCCCTCATCGGGTCAGGGCGAGTGTCCCCCTCCCCATCGCAGGAGAGTGTGGGCTCCTCCAAATCGGACACGGATGTGGGGGTGAGTCCTGTTTTTTTTTTTTAGAAGTGTCGTTTGTGTTGGATGTCGAGGAACAGGGCCACGTGCAGGATTTATGCGAGCTTGCATCTATGACCTACCCTGAGAGATCACCTTCCCAAAAAACAGACTATTTCCTTTGTACTGTCCTAGATTCAGAGCACTCATGAGGAGTCGAGTGGGGGGGACAGACATGCCCCTTTTCGGCAGGTCCCCTTCTGCAAGTACAAGGGCCACACAGCTGACCTCCTGGACCTGTCCTGGTCGAAGGTGAGAGGTCGAAGGTCATGGCGCTGAGGCCCACACATGCAAGCTGTCATAGCTGTTAATGCACAGTGGCTCTCCTCCATTGCCTCAGAACTACTTCCTGCTATCCTCGTCCATGGATAAGACTGTCCGCCTCTGGCACATCTCCAGGAGAGAGTGTCTGGTCTGTTTCCAGCACATCGACTTTGTGACGGCCATCGCCTTCCACCCCAGGGTGAGCGAATCCCTGTACTTAACTCCCACAATCTTCTGCTGCCTGGCACAGGTCGCCATGGTAACCAGCCTCCATCTCGTCACCAGGACGACAGGTACTTCCTAAGCGGCTCCCTGGATGGCAAGCTGCGGCTCTGGAATATTCCTGACAAGAAGGTGGCATTGTGGAACGAGGTGGACGGGCAGACCCGCCTCATCACCGCCGCCAATTTCTGCCAGAACGGGAAGTATGCTGTCATTGGCACATATGATGGGCGCTGCATCTTCTATGACACTGAGGCGAGTAGTTAATGCAGTCAATGGAATGACAGTCACCCAGCGCACAGAGGGTCACATGACATTAGGGTGTTCTGATTGGATGAGAATGTGTCTGGGAAGTCAGTTTGTCTGAAGTTGATTTATTTTTTGTTTTTCAGCACCTCAAATACCACACGCAGATCCATGTGCGGTCCACCAGGGGCAGAAACCGCGTGGGCCGTAAAATAACCGGGATTGAACCGCTGCCAGGGGAAAATAAGGTGTGGTCTGATACTATGACGCCAACTCACTCAGCCAATCAGAGTAGCTCTTACTAGTGTCACTCAGCCAATCACATTAGCTCTTACTGGTGTAACTCATCCAAACACATTAGCTCTTACTATTGTCACTCAGCCAATCAGATTAGGTCCTGCAGGGGTAACTGTGGCATTTGTACAGTAGGGAAATTTTACCTCAGCAGGATATTGCTTTATTTCTGGCAGATTTTGGTGACCTCCAATGACTCAAGGATACGCCTGTATGACCTGAGGGACCTTTCTTTATCGATGAAGTACAAAGGTTACGTCAACGGCAGCAGTCAGATCAAGGCCACCTTTAGGTCAGGCCCATGTCTCTGTCCCGCCTTTGCCCGTTGGGAAACAAATGGGGTTTTCTTCCATGGTTCTTGACACCGGTTGTGATTTTTGCTATGCTGCCTCTTCTTCAGCCACGACTACTCCTTCATCATCAGTGGCTCAGAGGACAGATACGTCTACATTTGGAGTACCTACCATGATTTAAGCAAGTTCGCCTCTGTCCGGAGGGATCGCAATGACTTTTGGGAAGGAATTAAAGGTAACCATGGCCGAAAGCCTGATGGCCCGCCCCGTTCTCCCCGTGTACCTAGCTCAGGGCTCGACACATCACAGTGGCTACTTCCTGGAGGCTGCTGCCCGATTCCCCGCCCAAGTGGAACAAACACACGCATTTTGAGAATCGAGGAGATGTGAAATCCAAGCTAGCCTCAGATCGCTAATTTCCCAGGAATGGGGTCACGTGATCTGGTGTGGGTGTTCCCAGCAGCTGTATGTGACCTGCGCATCGCATATGCCAGCTGCCTGTCTATATTTCCCACTTGTCTTCCCCAGCCCACAACGCGGTGGTAACGTCGGCCATCTTTGCACCACACCCCGGCCTGATCGTCCCACCCATGGCCTGCGCGGAGAAGCCAAACGTAGGGCATGGGAGCGTGGATCCGGAGGTCATTCCGTCAGGTGAGTCTGGGGAGGGGTATCTCAGGAGCACCAATGTCAGCCCCCCCCAGAAGAATAATGGATGGTTTGTCCCGCTCCTCAGGGGCCCTCAGGACAGGACACACCGAGGTCCTCCTCTCAGCTGACTTCACTGGAGCCATCAAGGTGTTTGTCAACGTGAAAAAGTGACAAGAAGCACACCCCCCCTCCCCCCAGACTGGGGGAGTGTATTTGTGTCAGAGCAGTCATGTACAGTCATACCTGCACCTGTGTACCAGTGGCCCTGCGCCACCTTGTGGAAGGACAGGAGACTGCAGCTTCCAGCGCACAGGGGCAGATCCTCGGACAGGAGTAACGTGAAGACGATGCCATGCTGTTTTCAGAACGTTCTCCTCTCCACCGGGGTGTGGGAGGGAGCAGTCGAGGCTCAGCCTGCACCCTGTACTGTATATGCACGGCGTCTCACTAGGGACTTGTGACAGACGCTACTGTTGAATGATGCACACATTGTGAGCCCTGATTGGTCCACATATAATTGAACACGCCTACTTTCAACACACCCCTTTCCTCATTATCGCCCTTAACTGAAGCACCAACTTTTTAGAATAATCATATTTTTTTATTATGAATCTAAACAGCAGTTGATGTATTTGATGTTTTTTTTTTAATCACTCCGTAAAATATGGTTTCATATGAATTTTTTCTTAACCAAGATACACTTACTAACTGGGTTAATAATAATAATAGATACTTTATTGAGCCCTGTGTGGAAATTCTCTTTGCGGCCCCCCCCCCCCCCCCCACGCCCGCGGGGGGGGTGGGAAACCTGCGCGCCAGAGGACGCCA
>JAODLD010000070.1:3648489-3660000 GCA_026781065.1 Mormyrops boulengeri | reverse complement strand
CACGACCTTCCGACAACAGAGACCCTTAACCCACGACCTTCCGATCACAGGCAGAGAGACTCAACCCACGACCTTCCAATCACAGGCAGAGACACTTAACCCACGACCTTCTGACCACAGACAGAGACTCAACCCACAACCTTCCGATCACAGGCAGAGACACTTAACCCACGACCTTCCGACAACAGAGACCCTTAACCCACGACCTTCCGATCACAGGCAGAGAGACTCAACCCACGACCTTCCGATCACAGGCAGAGAGACATAGCCCACTGAGCCACACGCTGCCCCTGAAATTACAGTTTTTTCATCTAACACCTTTATCCAAAGCCACTTGCAGTAGAAGGAAGGGTTACAATTTATGCTCACTCACTGGGATTTGAACCCACAACTTTTGAGTCGCTAGTTCAATGCTCTGGTTGTTTTCAGCAGGTCCCCTTCTGCAAGTAATTAGAAATGACTAATTATAGGTATGCTATTAAATGCTATTGAACGATAAGCCAATGAAGATTTATCATTTCCTCATCAGTACAAATCAGTTTATTCTGCTCTGGGCACTTTTTATACTACAGTATTAAAGTTACAGTCTGTGACTTCTTGTGATTTTTTTACAGGGTTATGAAGCCATTATTATCATTATTATGTTTATTTACAGCAACCAAAGGAAAGAGATAAAAATGAAAGGTCAGATGTCAGATGACTAGCGGGACAATACAGTTCATGGGCCATCAGCCATGACGAGCTGTGAGAATATCTGCTCTTGTACCCTCTGTCCACACCATATCACACACTTTTTAAAGCTGCCGTCGCAGCCAGGATTCGGATAATAAGTTAGGATTTAAATAGATAATCAGTGTGGTGAGCTATGTAGCTAGCCCCCGCCCCCCAGGGAAGGATCAGGGGTCACCGAGGCCGCTCATTGCAGGGTAACCATGCGGCTGCCTCGGCCCCTGCCCCTCCACAGTCTCTGTCCCCAGCCTCCACGGATCTTCAGGTTGGTGAAGCGGTCGTTGAGCGTTAGACTGGTCTGCAAGACAGAGCATCACAAGGACCTAAATATCAGGCGGCACGTAGTTATTGAAATACATTGTTGTATTCACACAGGCAAAAGCGAGGGACACCTTGGGGGCCTTTCTCACACGGGGCAACCAGTGATGACCCACTGACTGTCATCAACTGCATTCTGTAATGTCAAGCTGAGCTGAATCTCCTGGTTTGGCCCGGAAGGTCCTACCTGGTTGGATACAGCCTTGAAGTTGAATCTCAGAGGGATGCCTTTGGGCTGGGGAGATGCAAAGTTTCCTTCCCCTAGAGGCCTGTCACTCACAGAAGGCTGGTTTGTCCTGTTCCCAGGGGGAGGGATTAAGAGGACAGGGTGTTTGGCTAAGGCAGTGTTCCTCAAACCGGTCCGCGTGGACCCCCAGATGGTCTATGTTTTTGCTCCCTACCAGATAGTCCACATTTTTCCTCTATCCCAAGGTCCTGGTAGGGAGCAGTTTGAGAAACACTGCTCTATGGTTTGGTTCATCTCATATCACTCCTCATCTAACTGAATGCAATAGACGCGCACCAGTCTAACGACGCGGACACTCATGCTATGTTAAGAGTGCCCCCCTGTGGTAACAAACAGTAAAGTCATCACTTCGGGAATGCTGCTGTAGTCTCTATGTGCTCTTAACACAAATCTGATTGTTACTCAGCGATTGAGCAAACTGATGTTAAACTAAATAGTTACAGAAACACAGAAATAAGCATGTGGATACACTTATTAGCTTATTTGCAAATGCAGAAATACCCTATTAAAAAGAAAAGCGACTGGCATTTGTAACGCATCTCCTTAAAATGTGCTGATAATGTACTTTCTGCCTCACGTGTATGTCGGACATCAGTAGCCGCCAAATAAATAATAATGTACCTTCCGATGTAGCTAAAGAACTTACTGCGGATCTGAGTTCGCCTTCGAGTTCGGAAGTGATACTGTCAAGATGGATCCAGAAGAAGGCGCCTTCCCCCACCTTTGGGCAAGATTGAAACACGTTTCAGGCACGGTGAGGTGGAAAGCCCGTCTCCGAAAGCCATCCAACACCTTCCGTACCTTCTCACTTTTTGAAATCGCTCCGGTTTTTCGCCCCATTTCCAGGGACTAAACTACAGAAGAAGAAAAAACAGAACTCGATTTAACTGCTCCGTAAAATACGAGGAATATACACGAAAACACGCATTTGTAACAATCAAAACACTTAAAGCAAGCTCGTATAGAAAACGGGAATAAAATCATTGATCCCAGAGCAGAAGATCATTGATCCCAGAGATAAATCACTTAAATTTTGTTCATGAAATTAAAAAAAATAATAAAATCAATGGAATTCAATGTCTACTGTGTACTCTAAAATGTTTACTATAACGGCAGTAAAAAGATAGAAATTACAAGCATTAGGCTACAGTGGGTTTTGTTTTTTTTTAACTAACCGCTCTGTTAAGTTGAACCGACTTTGCCCTGTATGGTCTCTGCTGGGAATACTGGGAATACTGGAAATTCTGGTTGAGAGGCATCCTGTAATAAAAACAGAGGAATGAAAATGGACCCCCCCACCCCCCGGCCACATGGCTCCCAAGGGGAAATAAACCGTCCGTGACGGTTTTCAAATATACGCAAATGGGTAATAGGATAAAAGTTTCCTTGTTTCAACACTGATAAACAAATAGATTTAACACCTGTTCCGGCCCATTGATGAAATAGGCTATCCGTGACACGGGCAAAGACTAACATCTTTTTACCAGTAAATCCCACGCGTCTAATGCTTTTCTGATAATACTGTGAAACACGCACCTTCTCGGAGGTCCCCGCTGGCCCCTGAAGGGATGGTAGAAAGAGCCCCTGAAGCGGTTGCTGCGTTGGCCAAACTGCCTGGCATTCTGGGTGAGAAAAGACCAAAAAGTTCACCCAAGACCCGCGATCCCATGTGCCGCGGTCCGTAGTGAGCACTAGAGACACGGCTGATATCAATCAGGGATGAGTTTCCCGAAGCCTTAATCGTAATGCTACGTCATTCGTAAGTTCTATGCATGCTGAAAGATAGACAGAACTTAATTATGACTTAGCATTAAGAAGGCTTCGGGCAACTTACCCCAGGACAAAAGCGTTTAAGAGCCATACGAAGGGCTACCAATTTGAAACGCCCTCCTAAACTTATCTAAACTTCATGTATAATAAACATGTTTTAAATGTTTGTTTTTTTTAAGATAGTGTCATTTTCAAATCTATGTAAATGCAAATATGATTAAAGAAGAATAGCAACAGGATTGCAACTAACTAATTGAACTCATCTGCACTGTACCTGAGCTCTTTCGCACATTACATCCATCCATTATCTATTTATTTATTTCTTTATTTATATTGTCCACGTGCTTGACTCATCACATCTCCTGTAAAAAATCCTTCTACCTTTACGTTTAGATGTTTATTTGTTTGTGTGTTTTGTTTACGTGATGATACCACTCGCACCAAAAGAAATTACTTGTACTTCTCTGTACTTGGCGAATAAAAAGATTCTGATTGGTCTGATTCTGATTGGATAACATTAAATTTTTGACGCTGCTCACTGGTGAGTTGTGCTATTTTTAGAACAGGTCCGCGGCGACTCATGTGGTCCTTGGGGGCATCCTGGTGCCACGCCATGTTGGTGACCCCTGGTTTAGAGCAAACCTCAATCTGATGTAGACCGGCCTCATTTTATTTCATAGGCTTTCTTTAGTAAAATGCCGAGTGTACATACGAATGTTCGTTACGCTTTTGAAATATCCACTGATTGTGTAACATGTTTGTTTATATTCACTCGGTGCATCTACAGATGTGTCATTACATCTGTGCAATTATACTATGCATGAGTGCAATATGTGCAATTGTGTGCACAGGTTTTTCCACATTTTTCTTATTTGTTCTATCGTTAACGTATGAGTCGGCATGTTCTTTAATACTGTTTATCTTCAAGTAAATTTCCCCGATGTGGGATCAGTAAGTTCTGTCTTATCAGTGAAGACGAGCGCGCACCTTAGCGTCCCACTGCGGTCTGTTGAGAGGGCTGATTCCTGTCGGAGCCGGGGCGGTCCTCCCCCGGTTGTACGGTCTGCTTCTGTTGAAGTCGCGCACGGGTGGCCCGATGTATCGAAACCTGTTGAACCCTGCGAACGGTTCGGCAGAAGATGTTGATAGTTGCGGACCATGTCAGCTTCGGGACTAACTCAGAAAGCCGCGCATCACGTCGGAATAACCCGCCGTTAGGCCTTACTTTTCTGGCGATGATCAGTCCTGATCAGTAATCAAGTAATCAAGTCCATAGAAGGACACTTCATCGAAGCGTGGTGCATTTGATAAGTCATTCTAAACGCGTACTAGACCCAGTTATTCAAAGAAATGTATAGGCCTGTGGTTTTATTTACTTAAAGAACTGGACATTTTTTTTCCTGAAATGGTTTTTCAAGGCTGTGATACCGGGGCCGAGAACGGATAGGTTTAGTTCTAGATCTAGGGGGATATTCTGGGATTAATCCCCGCTTAAATAGGGTCTAGAGCCGCCCATGGGTCGAACTACAAGTCTGCCCCTGCGAGTGGATTACAGGGCTGCGGACTCTCATGGACTGGCGTGACACTCAAGAAATCTTACGGCAAATCTATATTATTCCGTTATAAACCTAAAATTAGCTACAACAAAAGCGTTGGGGTAGTTTGCAGACCCTAGAGACTATTCACAAGATAATAAACTGTTACATAGCCTACATGTAAATGTGTGCGCAGACTAGTCTCTAATCGAAAATTTCACGCCACCCAGCGGAACAAGGTTGGCAACCCTGTGATTAATATGTGAAACTACGTGAAACCATATGGTTCACGTGGCTAGTGTAATATTTCACAGGGGGGTTTACTGGAGGAAAAGTAAAGAAAACAGCGATGATTTCAACCCCAAACACAGGCAATCACTACGACTTGCAAAGGGCCTTAAAATGGCCTAAACTTAGAATTTCATAAGCCGTATTAAGTATTACCTTAACAAATCTCGAAATACCTGGCTCTATAAAGGGGAACTGTGCATTTCACTTTATATGACTGCATGTTTAAGTAGCCAAAAAAAGTAAAAACTAGAAATCACCGGAGAGTAAGCGTGTGACTGCTAGCCTACTGTAAAGGAGCAGCGCCGGTCTGTGCTTACTTTTAGTACATAAACTTGTTTTATAAAGTGCTATAATAAGACTATTCCGACTGGACTTACCTTGCATGTGGTAGGCGCCCCTTCTGAAACGGAAGCCTGGCTGATGTCCTGCCTTATTAAACTTCTTAAATAAGTTGCTGCGGTTCGCCTGCCGGTTCTTCCTCTTAAAGCCACCAAGAGTCACATTTTCTTCTTCTTTTTTGAGCTTAATAATGTCGTCTAAAGACAAGAGAAACGACAGCTGGAAGGTGTCTGCAGTGAATGACCGATCAGCAGGTATGTGGTCAGGCCCCCGGGGAGCCAAGCAGAATGAATGTGAGTAAACGGAGAACAAGACGCAGATTACTGGGTCGCCTTTCATGGATGTGACATTTAGCCGTTCGCGAGGTCTATGCGTTTTATCGTTGCTCTCAAACAAATACCGTCGCATTTTAAGGCAAACAAGTTTAAACATTAAATGGTTTGATATCTAGACCTACTGTCAGATTAATATTTGTGTGAAATGATTGGCTGCTGCAAATATGCTTGTAAGCATGCACCCCCTCTCCCTCATTGTGACATATATCACCCCCCACGATTGCACAGTGTGCCAGTAAATCCATGTTATTTCGCAAATAAGCAGGACATATAAAATCTTGTGAGAAACAGAAGGGATTTTGGCCATCAAAGGAATGACCTGCGCATTGATGAAATCCCTGAAATTAGATCCGTTCAGTGCCATGTGTAATTTTTTCCCCCTCTTTTTTATTCACCAACCGAGTGACAGGTCAATCTTCTCCGAGCTGTTGGTCTCCTCCATAGCCTCCGGTTCCGCTATATTGTCGCCCATAATCTTCTGTTTCAAAGTCACTTTCTCCAGACACACTTTTCCTTATATAACCGACAGTCTCGTACTTAGGATCCTAATAATGCTTCTTGCGTGATTAAAGTCGGGACATTTGCAACAGAAGCGTATATGAAGAATAATTGCACGACCTCTCCGGTGGCAGCCCGGGGCGGACAGCTGCGGGCTCTCGTCGTCCCCCGGAGAGCGGAGCTGCCCTGCCCCAAGTCGACATGCGTTTGCATGCTTCATAACACACCCTAAAATAGCCACTGATCTAATAACGAAAGAGGGCGATCGAGTATGACACCTCGGCAAGGACAAGATTACAAGCCGCCTGGGAAAATCATATCCGCGTTTCATCAAACATTCAAAAACACACAAACCCCAGACGGGAAAAATACAAGGGTTGGAGAATATTTTATAACTTAATTAGTTACTTCATTAGCCTACTTGTAAATGCCGAATACGTGTTAATAAACTGCTACAGATAATAGTAGGCCTATATAAATGACAACGTAACTGAATAACGTCAATTAACAAATTACAAAGTTACAAACTTAAGATGCATGTGCTGGAAAACAACGATGAATAGCTTGGGGAGAGTGCGCTCGACATAAAAGCACGCTTTGCACCCCTAGCTGGACCTCCCACCACCCCTTGGAGACCCGCCCCTGCTGGGAGCCCAGCCCCGTCTTCGGAGCTGCCACCCCATTGCTTCCCTTTGCTGGCCCGGGCGCTGTGCGCATGGGCGGAGGGGCAGCGCCGTTTATTATCGGCCGGATTGTGTTTCTGTGCGAAGATGGCGGCGAGTCAGGGAGGTGGGGGAGTGATCGCCGCTCTGCAGAGCCAGCACTGCCCGAGCGTCCCGCACTGGACGGTGGGTATACCGCAGCATCAGCACCACGTCCCCACGGCCCGCAGCCTGGATCGCGCCCTGGAGGATGCCGTGTGCTCCGGCATGCTGAACCTCAGCGGGAGGAAGTTGAGAGATTACCCCGGGATGAGCTACGACCTGACTGATACAACGCAGGCAGGTGAGTCTGTAACGAACTTAAAGTGCATTGTTGCATTTTTACACCTGGAGCAAAAAACAAGAAACAATGCATGATAAAGTTGTCCAGGAAGTCGCATTTTCTTAATGCAATTGTCGGATATTTTCATGCATCATATATATCAATCCGACTTTATTTCGGCACATGGTGGACCGTGCAACCGCAAGCTCGATAAACGTGTGTAGAAGCGCATGGATGCCCATTGCACCGTGAGCTCCGTTTTTCTGAATGAAAACGTAAGATCATCCATAACAGTGAACCGGGTTGTGGCTTCTGTCCCTGAATCCGTCCCGACGCGGATTTCCATCCAGGTTTGCCCAGGATCCTTACACCTCCAGCCGGCTGCACGGATCAGAAATCCGCGTTAAGCGACTCTTTGCAGGACAATAGATAAAGCGTCACCCCGCCCCCCGCACATCGCAGTGTAAAGCTTCGCTGTTAGTTTTCTCATCGATGTTTAAAATAGTTTGCTATCTTACGCCCCGCTTAATGATTTCATTATTGTAGGTAATGTATTTTTTTCTTCGCGGTATATCTCTTATGTTTTTCAACAGCTGCTCGGGGTATTAAACGCCTGCACATATTTGCTTTTTAGTGTCACTTTTTGGTGACAGTGAATATAAATGCTGCAGGGACCGAGGGTTTGCCGTCAGCGGCTGTTGCAGGGTAATAAAAATGAAACGCTTTGTTGGTGCCGTCGGTCCTGAGCGGAGCGCTTCTCCGCCTCACCCCCCCCCCCCCCAGCAAACCGTGATGGGGATGCGCTGCTTATTTAGCGCACATTGATGGCTCTATTACTGAATCTGATTTATTACCTGTCTGCATCTTGCGGACAATTCACCTGTCTCACAGCTGGTATTTTGCATGCACTTAGCGTGTAATACAAAGGTTCTAGAGTCAAGAGTGATTAACGATTCTTAATTGCTATATCGGATTAGTTTAATCGAAATATTTTTAATAAAACTGTCGAATTCAGTAGCGAGGAAGGTTCCGTTGTGTAAGTTATGCACGAAGATGAGCGCGGAAAAGAATAGGGGCGTTAATTGTGTGTGGGAGTCTCTGCAGGAGGCTTTGTCCCGGTAACGTACAATAAAAACGCTTAATGTACGCTGGTACCGTTTCGGCGGGATGGAGAATGGGGGTTTTAGGAGGAGCCGCATGTTTAGCGTGAGTAGCGGCTGTTGTCTGAGGCTCTGCCCGGTCAGCTGTCTCTCTGCACGTCTGTCCGTCTCCTACCGAGCGAGAGCTTTGCTCGCTGACCGGCGCGCAAAAACGTTCGCGCCCAGCTACCCGCTGCACTGCTGCCGTTTGGGGACCGCGATCTCAGTTTCGAATTGGTCTTGGCCTGGGAGGAAGTAGGATGTCTTCGTCTCCCACCCCCTAGTCCCCCCCCCCTCCCAATCCAGGCCATCTGGAGCTCCACACATGGAGACAGGGTTGTCTGAGAGTCAGCTGTGCAAAAAGCGGGGAGGACAGTCATTCTAGACAGTCAGAAGCTTTGTGCTGGGCCAGCATACAGAATAGTCTACACAACCTCTGAGGCTCAATACTGCCTTGCATGAGGCAAGACTGAATGAGTATCCTTTGTCTTGCAAGGGTAGCTCTTAAATCAGTCAGGTCCTAAAGGCAAAGGCTGGACTGAGGGTTTCTGAATTGTATCTTCTTACAGCAGATGCACCAGATCCCGTGTCGCTGTTCTTGGTGAGTCGATGCCGGGTCCCCGTGTTCGTCAGGCTGGTCAGGCCCTTTCTCTACATGCTGCTGGTATTTCCGAAGTTCAGAAGTCATTACAGGAAGTTCCAGCCCTATTTATAGATGAGGCCGCCCACAAAGTTACCATTGTTTGCCTCCGAGTCTGCTTTTAGTGTTCGACTGCAAGGCCCCTGTTCGGCCTTGGTGGCTTGTTTTGCCAGCGTGACCACACGTGGCTGTGTCTCCCATGGTATCTGTGTGACGGTGTGTACTAGGAGCCCTTATGTGAGGCCGTGGTTTGGCACCCACCCTCGTGTGGATTACCTGACCACACTGTGTATGGTGCTCCACTAGATTATCTCCCGTGAGGGGATTTCTGAGCCTTTAGGGGACTGCCTTGTTTGCTCCGTGAAACTTACTTCTGTAAAGCGTGGCTGTTTTGAGCGGATAACACGGCAAGTTATTCCATATCACCGCCTGTTCCCGCCCACTGCTGTGGGTCGCAGCCGTTTTCCTTGCGGTCCTGGATCAGTGTCTCCGAGGCACCATCAGCAGTGTGAGTGTGAAATGGGTTTAGGCATTCTCGGCAGTGCGTGGTGAGTGCGATTAATCCCTGACCCGCAGGGAGGATGTTGTAGATAGCACCTGTCTGTGTTGGTGTCTAACGGCGGCTGCATCTTCCCTCCAGCATCTCAGCCTCCACATTGAGGTGTTTTTCCTCTGTGTTCATGTCGTCCCTCTGTATCTTCCTTGGTATCCATTCCTTTCCTCCACTTATTCCTTGGTATCCATGTCTTCTCTGGTATTTGTGTATTCCCTCTGTATGTTTCCTGGTATCCGTGTCTACTTTGGTAACTGTGTCTTCCTTCCATGTCTTCTCTGGTGACCGTATATTCTCTGGTATCTCAATCTTCCTTCCATGTCTTCCCTGGTATCCAAGTCCTCCTTGGTATTGGTGTCTTCCCGGGCATCTCTGTCCTTCCTCCTTATTTTCCCTTATTTCTGTATCTGTCCTGGGACTTGCTCCTTCCCCGGTGTTCCCTGGCATCCATGCCTTTTCTCCATACATGGTTGGTATCCATGCCTTCCCTGGTATTTCTGTATTCCCTGTGTATCTTACCTTCTACTGGAATCTCTGTCCTCCCTCTGGCAACCGGCTTCCTTTGTGTGCTGGTGAGGCTCACCTGTGTGAGACGTCTTTATTGCTTGTTACGTGGTTCCTCCCCGGGAGGTGCTCTGGTAATGAGTGCAGGATTTCCAGCAACTGGCTATAGGGATTTGTAGCTATCTGTTCCTAAAACAGAAGGTGGGAAAAGGTTTTACGCCTTCAGTAGGTAATGCACAGAATCCCCATCACTTACTCTTCTGGCAACAGAAAATGTATTTGAAGAACTCAAAGAAAGCCGCCTTTCCAGAATGAAGCCTGGTGCGATGCTATTGCTAGGAAGGTGCCAGCTAACACTGTGGGGGGAATGACTAGCATTATGACCTTGCTAACACTGTGGGGGGACCAGGTGATGCTAACACTAGCAATGTGCTGGCTAATGCTAACACTGTGGGGGGACCAGCTGGTGCTAACACTAGCAATGTGCTGGCTAATGCTAACACTGTATGGGGACCAGCTGGTGCTAACACTAGCAATGTGCTGGTCGATGGAAGAACTGAGGGGACTGACTGAGCCTAAGGTTGATAAGCTGCTGGTAAACACCAAATAAGATGGCGGTGAGGCTGCTTTTTTAGAACGTTCACCCATGATAGGAGACACAGACACAGGGCCCGACTAGTGAGACTGTAGGGTGAAAAACACCCCTCCCCCCATCCAGAATGAAACACGTCTTTACAAATGGTCTGATTGTGCTGTTGTTCATGGTGTCAGGGCTGTGATTTTACATATGACTGGATTTTGATGGATCTCTTCTTTTATTCGACACGAAACATCAAGAAGAAATGAACAGCCATCGCCATGAGTTAATACTGCTTTATCGCTCTTTTGATTATTAATAATTATTAATGGGCGGTCATGTGACTCGGGAGGCACGTCTGCCAGCAGCCGCGGCTCTCATAAAGCCTCCCTTATTCTTAGGACGCGCAGACCTCCTCGTTCATCATGAAATCCCCTGAGGCCATGTGCTGCGAGCTTCTGTCTTAACATATGCCAGCCTCCTCGTGATCCTACTTTGTGGCTGTTATCAAACGCTAATTATTTTTCTGAGTGCTGATCCCTGTAGCATTTTTGTGTCGAAACATGAGCCACAAAAATACCTCAGTGGTGGTTTCCAAGAGTTGACGTTCATAACCCGATGGATTGGAGGCTTCAGTGAAGGGAATGCGGCCTCTTGTTTGAACTTAACCCTCGCTGTCCCTGAGTCAACGTTTATTCTGCGTTCTTACTCAACTCGCCGAATTCTTGGGCGTTCAGCGAGGGTACGCTCTCATGGCCTTCCATTTGCAGCGTGGTGTCATTTGATGGGAATGTTTATCTGTGCTGAGCAGATTTCTTGAAACTGTGAGGCACCCAGTTTTACAGATGTCCCCAGTAAATGGTGCCGCCATGTTTGTTTCATCTGCGGTGTCTGTTAGCAGCAGAGGCTCATTTCGCCGTTACCTGCTCAGGATCTGTGTTCCAGTCTGCCTGGTATCGGGGGCAGGCCAGGCTGTGGGCAGATGGGCAGTCGTAGCACGGTGGTTTACGGTTTGATGTGCATCCCAGGAATGCCAGGATTAGGTGGGGGGG
>JAODLD010000070.1:3622312-3645531 GCA_026781065.1 Mormyrops boulengeri | reverse complement strand
CCCCCCCCCCCCCCCCCCCCCCCCCCCCCCCCCCCCCCCCCCCCCCCCCCCCCCCCCCCCCCCCCCCCCCCTGTCTCTCACTGTCTGTCTGTTCTTTTTATCTGTCTGCGTGTGTTTGTGTCTGTGTGGTCATGTAATCATCGCATTATGCGAACCAAGTGTCCCCACAATGCGATAAAAGCCTGTTATTTTGATGTAGTGGGGACCATTTTTTCAGTCCCCGGAAGGGGAAATTCAATTTTATAAAAATCTGTAAGAAGCAAAAAACTGAAATAGCCTTGTATTTTGTTTGGTTACATATGGTTAAGGTTTGGGTTGGGTAGGGGTTAAGGGTGTCATAATTAGGATTAGGGTTATGCCCAAAGAAATGAATGGAGAGTCTCCACAATTTGTGTGTGTGTCTGTGTGTGTGTGTGCTCGAGTGGGGCACGACTCTCCGCAGCTGTCCCTGCATCTGTCTTTTGTGGGTGTCAGTGCAGGCTGGGGGGGCTCTGTATGGGTGTTAGGGGTGGGGGCGTGTGTCTTTGTTATCAGTGACGGCTCTGCTGAATGACCCGGGCTTCCCCAGGCAAACATCGACCCTAGATACAAGCTCTCAGTCTATCCCCTGACTGAGGCTGGAGGAGAAATAAAGCTTCTGGAACCTTCTTTTACTGCTGCTTCCAGTCTTCTTCAGCCTTTAGGAGCTTTTGGACGCTGAGCAGCTGTGTAAAGAGCGAGGGTTGTTCCTCCCTGGTCACAGCATGGTCACACGGCCTGAAAACCGCCCCGCTGCGCTCTGCTGGCCCCCTTCCTGTGTGCTGATGATGGTCGAGCCCTGGGTGTGGGCCTGTGACACCCTGCTTCCTGTGCCGACCTCACTGGGGTTACGTTCCCAGAAAGGCCGAAATCAACCCTTAAATCCCCCAAAAGAATCGACCCTTCCCCATCCTGTGTTTAGTGCCCTTGATTCCCACCCCTCCTCGTCTGACTAATGAAAGGACGCCGTGTTCAGGGGCCCGGGGGCCGAAGGGCAGCCGTCAGCACAGGGAGGAAGCGCAGAGGAAATCCTCGCGTGCCGGTTTGCTAACGCTGGGAAAACATCGCGGGCTTGGGTACGCTTTGGCCAGACGGTGGACGGAGCGCGCTCAGTAACGGGGGATGGCTGCCATCATCGCCGCGGTCATAAATTCCAGATATCTGTACTAATTACCGAGTTTCTCTATGCTGCCCCGTGTCTGTGGAGTTTCGCTCTAACACCTGCATCTCCCCCTCTATCTCAATCTTCAAATCCTGTCTTCAGACCTGCGTGTTCTCCCAATCTTTCCACCTCCCCGCACTCTGCCATCCCCACCTTGACCCCTCCCTGCTCATCCTGCTTATATCTTCTCCGCATGTCAGTGTCTGTCTGTCCTTCTGTCTCTCTGTATGTCTGTCTGTTCGTGTTTGTTACACTCATGGCATATTTTGTGTTGGTGAATATCTTTGGGTTTCAAAAAGCACAGTATAAATCATTATTAATAAATTAACAATAAATTATTATTATTAATTTACAACAGGGGTTGCACATGTCTCAATGACTGTGTGGGGACGAGCAGGCAGATGCTGTCATTTCCTCTTGCGTACCTCCCCCTTAATGCTCTGTGGTCAGCTAGTGACGTCTGAACAGCCATCTTTGATCTGCGGTCGGCTAGTGATGCCTGTGCCGGCAGACCATCTCTGCCCCTAAAACGCGGTCTGCCCCTTCCTACCGGGCATGTCACCTCTGCTCCATGTCCACGGTAATGGGGGTCATGAGGCCGGCGGTCCTGGCGCTAGCATTCACTGCACTGTTTCCAGGGCAACACGTCTCTGACTCCAGGTTCGAGTCCCTCACTTGCATTATTACATCAATCAGTTCCTACACACTGATGTGGGCAGCTTGTTTTAGCAATCTCCCCATAAGTGTCGCAGTGGTTCTTCGACCACTGCGCCACCTGCTGTACCGTGGTGGTACCAAAACTCTGCATCGTGCCTGCAGGTGAGCCTGAGAAGGCAGCAGAAGGTGAGGACCTTCAGGCGATCGGCTACAAGCAGAACCCGGAATGCACCTTCTGCTCTATGCTGCATATTTCATCTGCTTGACCTCATTTTGGGTTTTTGACCACAAGCAGAATGCTGGGTTTGCCGAGGCCCGGTTCGCGTCGGAGCAGAGCGCCGTGGCACAGGCACTGTGTCGGACACGTTCCTCTCACTCACGGCTCAGCAACTGGCCGACAGGGGACTCCTGTGTGTTTCTGTGTGAGCAGAGGAGGGCCTTTACCAGAGAAAGCTCACTGCAGGTGGGAGTGAGTTTCCCAGCATGCTCTGGGGGTACATGCGACACAGCCGGCTGGTGTGTGACAGGACCGTTTGGCAGGAATGCGGCCGGGGTCCTGCGGCGCCTTGGCGGGTCTGACAGACGGCTGGTGGAGTGACACCATCCCATTGGAGAGAGACACTGAAATGAATCGCTGATTATCTGTGGTTGTGACAGACACTGTGATACTGGTGACAGTGTTACTGACTGACAGACGATGAAGCCGCAGAAAATGCTGTTTATGGAGCTGCAGGTTTGAGTCGTCTGCCGTCTCTCCTACACCACGTCCTCCTCCTGCCACTAGTGTGCCGGGCCTGCAGAGCGCCGGGGAATTCCAGCGGGGGGGAGGGAGGTGTAATCTGCTAAGCTGCAGTCGGGGGACACTGCTGGCGTCATGTACGGGGCCGGCGTTGAGACCGCAAGTGTCCTGCGGGACTGAGCAGGGGTTCGGTTACCACGGCAATGAGACGGCAAATAGAGATGGTGGTGATTTCTGTTACCCAGGTTGGGTGTTACCACTGTGGGGACCCTGCACTACCTGTTACACTCTGCTATACGTCTGTGGCCCCCCCCCCAGCTCTGCTACCTGACTGAAGAGTCTAAAATCAAGCCATGGCTGAGAACACTGCGTGTGCATACATGTGCATGTGTGCTTGTGCGTGCGTGTGTGTGTGTGTGCATGTGTTAGTGTGCATGCGTGCCCATGCATGCGTACATATGTGTGCATGTGTGTATGTATGTGTGTGTGTGTGTCAACTAGCTTGCCCCTGCCCCCCCCCCAGTAGCTCTGACATTGCTGCTCAGCGCTTCTCCCCTGACAGCGGCGGGAGGCGGAGTTCTCCCCCGTTGGGCCGCTGGCGGGTTCCTCCTTGGAGCGCTCAACAGCCGTGTGGGACGAGCCTGGGAAAGGGGCTTGGGAGAGGAAGGTTTACATTGGCAGAATTCCCAGCATTCCCAGATCTACAACAGGAAGTGATGCTGGAGGAATCCAGTTCACACATCAGTATTTAATTTACAGCGAGGAATGATTGTGGTTTGTCACACGTGCGTGTCGGTGTGTCCGTCGCTTTTCAGGACGACTCATGGGGGCAGACGGGCAGACACCGGGGGGGGTTGTAATCTGCTGGAAGCCTCTTGCCGCTGCCCTGTGACGCTCTGAGCCACGCGGGTCATTACCGTATCCTCCGTTTCGGCTTGTGATCTGTGAGGGTAACAGTGTGAGGCGGCAGCTGTGTCCATCACCGTCACTCTCTCTGCATGACTCATTCCATCGAGACCCCTGTGCCTGTTTGTCCCAGACCTCTCGAGGAACCGGCTGACGGAGCTTCCTCCGGAAGTGTGCCACTTCGCCCCGCTGGAGTCCCTGAACCTTTATCATAACTGCATCAAGAGCATCCCGGAAGGCATCATCAACCTGCAGATGCTCACCTACCTGAACGTCAGGTCAGCATTTCCATCCGGGTCCTCTTTAGAACCGTGGCCATAAGGTTCTAGACTGATTAATGATTAATGGGTCAGTGTCACACTGCGTATGATTGCTAGGGGTTGAACTCCCACGGCCCTCTGTGTCTGGGCCAGTACTGTGGCCCAGGCCCGTCTGGGTCGGCGTGCGGCCCGGGTCCATCTGGGTCAGTACTGCGACCCGAGTCTGTCTGGGGTCCTGATGTTCAGACTGGTCCCGGGATGTTTGATTTGGCTCCATGTCCTTGTGACTGTCGGTGCCATGGCATGTTGGGTTCTGTGACCGACGGCGATTTTAAAGCTGAGGCGTGTGGACGTTCTGACCTCCTGCCGGTTCTCCCCCCGGATCCTCCTCAGCCGGAACCTTCTCTCTACGCTGCCCAAGTTCCTGTTCAACCTGCCGCTCAAGGTGCTGGTGGTCAGCAACAACAAGCTGGTGTCCATCCCGGAGGAAATTGGCCGGTGCAAGGACCTCATGGAGCTGGTGAGCGGGGGTGGGGACACCGTGGGGCGGGGGGGGCGCGTGGCGAAAACCGGGTTACACAGGCGGTTCTGATGGGCTGCCCCCCCTCCCCAGGACATTAGCTGTAATGAGATCCAGGCGCTACCCCCCCAGATGGGAAAGCTGCAGGCCCTTCGGGAGTTCAACATACGGAAGAACAGTCTAGAAGTGCTTCCCGAAGGTGAGCACTACCCTTCTGTCTCCACTGCTCCGCCAGTACCCCCCCCACCTCTCCATTTGGCCCTCACTGCCCCCTCGCCTGTCCTACCCCCAGAGCTGGCCGACCTGCCCCTCGTCAAACTTGACTTCTCCTGCAACAAGATCTCTGAGATCCCCTCCGCCTACCGGAAGCTGAGGCAGCTGCAGCTCATCGTCCTGGATAACAATCCCCTGCGGTCTCCACCTGCGCAGGTGGGCGCCCCGCGCAATCAGAGCGGCAGCGCCGCCTCCTGGACAGAGCTGGTCGTGCAACAAGATTCCACTGAGCCCTCTGTGTCTCCCCTCTCACGCCAGGTCTGCCTGAAGGGGATGGTGCATCTATTCAAGTACCTGAACATCCAAGCCTGCAGGACGGACAAAAAGCTGGACTCCCTGGACCTGCCGTCCCTGGGGAAGCGGAGCCTCCTTCCCCAGCCTCTGACGGACAGGTACCACCCTCCTGATGTCATGAGGTGGCGTCTTTCGCTTGTACACGCAGCGGTGATTATCACCACTCGAACCACACCTGTGCATGGGGTCCCTAAGGTTTGGGGCCCCCTGTTGACCAGATACAGTCACTACACTAAATATTGAATAAACGCACTCCTTATTTATGAGATGCTGAAGCAGCATGTTCTGCTAGCCAGCTAACCAGCTAGGAAATTCTGAACCCACACACTAACTAATTATTTAGTCTCTGAAAAGTTTAGGGGGGGCTGAGGTTGATAGTTACTTAATATTTATAGTCCTGATTGTGTCGTTTGAATTGTCCTCGTTAAGCATGGAGGATTTTTACCCAAGCAAGAGCCACGGGGCTGATTCGGGGATCGGGAGCGACAATGGGGACAAGAGGCTGTCCACCACGGAGGTATGGTAAACCGCGTGGTGCCCGCCCCATCCCGCGGGCCGTGCAGCCACGCCCCCTCACCGCGAACCGCCCATCTCCCCGCAGCCCTCTGACGACGACACAGTGAGCCTTCACTCCCAGGTGTCGGAGACGGCGCGGGAGCAGCTCCGGGCCGAGGCCCAACCGCCGGCCAGCCGGCCCGACGGCCTCAAAGGTACAGTGCGGCATCGGCTGGCAGCTTCTCATAAGAACATAAGAAATTTACTAACGAGAGGAGGCCATTTGGCCCATCAAGCTCGTTTTGGGAGAACTTAACTAATAGCTCACAGTTGTTAAATTCTTATCTAGCTCTAATTTAAAGGAATCCAGGGTTTTATCTTGTGCTACACTAGCTACATGCTGTGTAAAGAAGTGTTTTCTCAAATTCAGTTTAAAATGTTCTCCCGCTAATTTCCACTTATGCCCATGAGTTCTAGTATTTAAACTAATATTAAAGTAGCCATTTGGCTGAACAGCATCCAGACCTGTTAGAATCTTATATACCTGGATCATGTCCCCCTTAGTCTCCTTTGCTCGAGGCTAAACAGATTCAGCTCAGCTAACCTCTCCTCATACGACATTTCTCTAAGACCAGGAATCATTCTTTTAGCCCTATGTTGCACCCTTTCCAAGGCAGCAATGTCCTTTGTAAGGTATGGTGTGACCAAACCAAGGAGTTGTATAGTCGTGGCATCACCTCCCTTGACTTAAACTTCACACACCTAGAGATGTAACCCAAAACTGTATTGGTCTTTTTTTAGATTAGCGATTTTAGCTTTTAGAGCTCTTTTGTAGTTAAAATATTTCAAGAAACTTTCAATGCCATCCTTAGCCTCCAGTGCAGTCTTCCTTTCGACATTCCCCTTAGTGAATTTAATATTATTTTTCAACTCAACCCATACACTTAGATACTCCAGCTTTATTCTGACATCATTAGTTATTTTCCATTTGTGGAACAGAGCCCTTTTCCTTCTTTTCCTCTTAATTTCCGCAGTAAACCACCTTGGTTGCAGTTTCCTAGATTTAGTTTTGCTGGAAACAGGTATGACGTCCTCTTGCACTTGCAACAATGTGCTTTTAAAAAATTCTCATGCCTCTTCAACAGTTTTGCTGTTTAACTCCATCCAGTTTCTAGTTTCAGTCTCATACCATTAAAGTTAACCTTCCTAACATTGTAAATTTTTGTTTTGGACTTTGCTATTCGGACATTAAAATTAACCTGGGATTTAACCATGTTATGATCACTACAGTCCTGTGGTTCTAAAACCTTTAATTCTCCAATCCTATCCTGGTTATTGGAGAAAACAAGATCAAGAAGGGCTTCTCCCCTGGTAGGGCTATTAGCAAACTGAGTATAAAAGCAATCCTGTACTAATTTCACCATCTGAAGTTCGTTTACAGTAGAGACAAAGACGATGTCCCACTATATCCCAGGTAAATTAAAAGCAGCCATAACTACCACATCATTTTTATTACCCATCATCCTTTTCATCGTTGTATGTTGTGTGGCTCAGGAATTATTCCAGAGAATATCACCGTAGACGTTCTGCTTCTAAGCTTATCTGCGGCTTCTATAAATTTTTCCTGCACAACAGCCCTCCTACCCTCCTACCTACCTTTTGGACACAAGCAGTGTTTATGGCTTTCCAGAACATTTAAGTGAGTGTTAATACGGGTGGGTCACGAGACCTCGTTATAACGACACGGAGACAGGATCTTGTCTGAGTTTGTTTGGTTATACACCGCTGTCCCTGCAGATCAGGAACCCTACGACTACATAGATCCCAACCCGGAAGAAGACGCAGCCCTGACGGAGGGGGACGTGCGGCAGAGCGCCCCCTATGTGTCCTGCATAAAGGTGCGTGCCTCTTATACTTAAGGAAAGCACTCCTCAAAAACCCGGCGGACTTTATATTGGCCTGCCCTCCTCATGTGATTTTTACTGATTTTATTTCAGGAACTTGAGCTTGTCCTCAACAAGTCACACCACGGCAAGGAGATGGACACGTGGAAGGAGGAATCGGGGTCCGGGTTTGTCTAGGATCGCCCCCTGCGGGTCGAAATTACCTCACTACCGGGATGAGCTTTTCTGCAGGGTGCCCTGATGGGTTTCGTTGTGCCGTAGCTCAGAGAAAGGGCACCTGGCTGAGGAAGAGGACGACGAGATTAAGGAGGTCCTGGATCTGAGGAAGATCGCTGTCCAGCTGCTGCAGCAAGAGCAGCAGAACAGGTTGGATGGCCTCTCTGTCCCTGTGCCTCTCTTTCCCTCTCTCTCTGTCTCTCTGCTTCCCTGTCTCTCTCCCTGTCTGTCCCTGAGTCTCTCTGTCTGTCTCTCTCTCTGCCCCTGTGCCTCTCTTTTGCTCTGTCTCTCTGCTTCTCTATCTCTCTCCGTCTGTCCCTGAGTCTCTCTGTCTCTCTCTCTGCCCCTGTGCCTGTCTCTCTCTTTGTTTCTCTGTCTGTCCCTGTGCCTCTCTGTCCCTCTCTCTGTCTCTCTGCTTCTCTATCTCTCTCCCTGTCTGTACCTGAGTCTCTCTGTCTCTCTGTCTGCCACTCTCTCTCTGTCTGTCACAGTGTCTGTCTCTCTCTCCCTATGACTCTGTCACTCTGTGTCATTCTTTGTGTCCACCTCTCTTCAGTTTGACTGTCTCTCTCTATGTCTCTCCTCAGTGCCTGGCTGTCTGTCTCTCTCTCTCTTTTTCTCTCTCTCCTTCCTGCTGCTACCTCTTGCCTGCTCTGGATCTTGTTAACTCTTCCTTTCCTCCCTCCGTACTAACACGTCGCCCCCTTCTCTCCTCTCCATTCCGCCCACACCTCGCTCTGCTGGTGCTCTGATTGGGCACTCAGGCGGAGGTCACTGATCTGTAGGGCCGAGAGCCTGATCCACCGACGCAGGGCCCCGGGGCGAGCCCACAGGTACTGCACATGTCAAATGGTGGGGGGCATCTGTTTTTCAGGTCAGTTCTTTGTAGAGATGCAATGATTGATCAGCCAGGGACCAGAATTGGCCAATGATCAGCATGCTCGGCCCGGACCGGAGACTGGCCGATCAGTCTCATGTATTCCCAATACCGAACCCGTCCGTTTTACCACATGTCATATGCACAGCGGCGCAGGCAATAGCCTCACAGCTACATGCTCACTCACAGCCGCATGCACGCTCACAGTCACACACTAACATGTCATTAGCATGGAAGTTCTTCACTGTGAGTGAATATGACATAAAGCTTGCAGTTTGTAGTACATGTAAAGCCAAAGTAAACCGTGGGGGAGCCACCACAAAAACATGGTGAAACATTGGAGCAAAACTTTAAATTGATTCAACAGTCGGTGCATGTCTAATTCTTTGGTTTGAGTTTTGTGGAATTGAAGCCAATGGGAAGTGTGTCTGTGAGCAAAGACGTGTCAGCGACTGAATGCTGGTCTGTTAGCGATTTCCGGTCTTTGAGGGATTTCCTGTCTGTGAATGATTTTCTTTTTGTGAGCAAGGGTGTGTCTGTGAGGGATTTCCTGTCTTTGAGGGATTTCCTGTCTGTGAATGATTTCCTGTTTGTAAGCGTGGCAGTGAGTGATTTCCTATCATTGACCGAGTGTGTGTCTGTGAGTGATTTCCCATCTGTGAGCATTGCTGATTGGCGCCTCCCTGCCCCTCCAGATTCCTTAGTCACACGGGGAGCAGCTCGAACAGCAAACAAAGATCAGCGTCGCAGACGGCCCGGAGGTAGGGCTCCACCCCACATTGCACCCCTTCCTGGGGGTGGGGAGCTGTGCCTCTGTGTTTAAGATGCTCCGTTTGTCCGCCTGCTATGAGCAGGCGTTTCTGTCTTTCTTAAAAACTTGAACCTATTCACCATTGTGTTTCACAGCCTCTCATTGGATGAGGGAACCCAAGCTGGCTCCACCCTCAGGGGCCAGGTATGTTCCTTTCTTTTATCCCATAACAGTGATTATGGAAGTGGTACTATGTGTGATTGTGAAGCTCCTCTGTGGCCCGATTGACATCCTGCAGGCCCCAGCTTCGGGTCCTGGCGAATCGGCCCAGAAGCCGGAAGCGGCGGATTCCGAGCCGCAGTGGCCTGAAGTCCCGCCCATCCTGAACCAGGGTGACGACCGGAGGCGGAACAAATACCTAAGGAAAGACTATCTGAAGGTACTCAGTAGGGGGTGGATGATTGTGGTCAGTGGGCGTGTCTACTGTACAGGTGTTGTTACATGAAGTGGCCACACGGGGCACTCTTTCTGTTTGCATTTGTGTGGAGGAGGTGTATTGAGTCAGCCAGTGGAATTTAGATCATGAGCCAGTCTGTCTGTCGTCTTCGGAGAGGATGATTAATATCTTCATTTACTTTAGTCTAGTAAAACATGCTGACACTGTCTCTCCTACGCTGCCTGTATTAAGTATTAAGCTAATAGCCTGGGGGGACTTGGAGATTAAAAAAAGCTGTTTGGGATGAGTCCTCACTGCACATCTCTGTTTCAGTACAAGTGCCAAACCGCGAGAAGAAGCTCCTGTGCCAAGGACAGTGAGGGCGAGGTGGGAGCCTCTCTCTGTGTCTACAGTACCGGTCAAAAGTTTGGACACACCAAGCCACCTACAAAGGAGAGCGATGGTGTCACATCACATGACCTGACCTAAACACAGTAGAAATGCTTTTGGAGGAGTTTCAGTGAAGGAAAAGCAGCCAGTGAGAGCTCAGCATATATGTGGGACCTCCTTCAGGACAGCTGGAAAAGCATTCAGGAGGCCACCTCATGAAACTGGAGTAGAGGAGACTGCAGGGTCAGTCCCTGGAGCAACTGGGGTTAAGGGCCTTAATCAAGGGCCCAATCTTTGCATCAATCTGCTGACTGCGGGATTTGAACCAGCAACCTACTGAGTTGTTCAGTGCATACTTCCATATATGTTATTTTATAATGCTGAGGTCTTTATTCTGAAATGTAGAGAATAGTAACAAACCTTGGGTGGGTGTGTCCAAACTTTTGACTGACACTGTATATATGACCCATGTACATTAAACTGACTTGCCCTTATACTGGTACCCTGGGGTGTGACTGGCTTTGCCGAAAGTCTAAGAACTCCTCAGTGAGTCCGTGATTCACGGAAAAGCAGCTCAGCCGGCGCACGACCACTCCGTAACGGATACACGGTCGGAAGACGGATGGACAGGCGGATCAGGGTGCCACATTAACGGGTCGCTTGTGTTACAGGAAGGAGTTCGGTCCGATTTCAGTTCCACCATGACTGTGTTCGGGTTGAAGCCCAGATCAGGTGAGTGGAGGGTCATTTTGGTCATCTCTGGGGGGAGCTTGCGGTCGTTCCTCTCTCGTCGCCGAGCACGTGACGGAGCAGTGGATCACGTCGTGTCGCTGCAGCGTATTCACGCAGCAGCCGGCAAGAGTACGCCACCGGTGAGCCAAGCTTCACCATGCGCAGGAAGATGGAGCACCTTCGCGAGGAGATGGAGCAAATCCTGTTGCTGCGGCAGGTGGGCAGCAGGGGGTGCCCTCGCGCTAAGACCGCCGGCTTTAGCTTAGCACCGCTACTCCATATGGGTGACTTGTCTCTCGCGTCTCGAAGAACCTGGAGTCCCGGCTGAAGGTGCTGCTGCCGGATGACGTGGGCGCCGCCCTCATGGATGGCGTGGTCCTCTGCCACCTGGCCAATCACATCCGACCGCGCTCTGTGGCCAGCATCCATGTGCCCTCGCCCGCTGTGGTGAGTCCCCTTCGCCTGCTCACTTGCGGCTCCCATGATGGCGATGCCATTTTGACTCCACCCCTCCCTTCTGCTTGCAGCCCAAGCTCAGCATGGCCAAGTGTCGCAGGAACGTAGAGAACTTTTTGGATGCGTGTAAGAAGCTGGGCGTGCCGCAGGTAATGTCGACAGAGTTGGAGATTATGGCCCCGCCCCCCTCCCCCTTGCCAGTTTGGTTGTTAACCCCCACTGCTCTCTCATTCTTGCCCCCCCCCCCAACAGGATAAGCTATGTCTGCCCCATCACATCCTGGAGGAGCGAGGCCTTGTCAAGGTCAGCATCACTGTACAGGCCCTGCTGGATTTGCCCGTGCTCAAGCCAACGCAGCTTTCCACCGCATGACAGCCCCCCTCCCCCCCGCCGTCCTGGGACTGGGGGGGGGCAGGGGGGGGGGCCGCTTGGATCAGGAGGGGGCCAGGCCCCGACCCCCTCTGCATGACATTAGCCTGCACTGACCCTTCCTGTTTATGACATTGTTTTGGTAACCGTGTCATTCCTGGTTGGTTGGATGGATGGATGGAATCTTTCTTATCCCAAACCGATTTTTGACAGTCAGACTACATCAAACGCCACATTTCCATGGCAATCTTAGGGTCACGCTGCCAGGTGACAGTGGGCTAGTGTGACCTCAGAAGGTCCGCTTGGAGATGAACAGTGCCCTCTCCATCAAGCTTTACGCTTAACTGTGATTACCCAGCAGAACCTGCTTATGAGTCCGGCCAATGGCCTGCCTCTGTGCTTAAGCTAGGAGCGGGTTTTAATTTGGCAGTCCCTTTTGCTCGCAGTGGACCCAGGACGGCCACATGGTGAGAAAACGGTGTCACGGTGACACAGGCTGCCGGCACGCTGTCACAGATTTCCGTCACTGAGTGAGCTTGGCGTGTAGCCAAAAAACTTCTGACTGTTAATCGTAGTATTTGTAGACGGAAGATTCCCTGCGGTTTAAGAGAAGGGATTAAGTTGTTATTTTTTAAGTCTCAATACTCACCTTTGCACTTGTCTGTATTTTTCTGAGTTATTTAACTTTAATACTTTGGATGGCCGGATTTTTAAAAAATATCTGAGACTGAATCCTAATTGTTAATTTAAACCCTATTTATGTATTTATTGCTGTTTTATGAAACACTTTGATTCCACAGGGCCCCGTGTTGTGAATCATGATGCATCTCACTTTTGAAAATGTATTTTATTTCTTTGTTTGAATACGTTTTCCCTGTTGACATGGGCTCTTCCTATAATCACTGCTCATGTGCTCGGTGAGGCCCTCCCCACCCCGTTACCTCCAGACAGTAGTCAAAGCGTCTTACCCACACCCCCCTTAGTGTGTCGGATCACGGCACCGACCCGATCAGCATCCTCTGAGGTCCCGGTCTAGTCCCGCATGGTGTCAAAGCTGCTGGGTGTATTTTCCTGAACTTTCCTGTCCTCTCTAAAGTCACACCTCCTCCATCAACTCAACTGACCCGACACGGTGCGACCTGGCTTCCAGGACTGTGCTGCAGCCCAGTCCGGCTCAAGGAGCCAGGATACCGTCTCTTCACAGCCGACTGCACGAGTCGAGGAAACGGTCTGTCACACTGCTGATATTTCTAGTTCAAAATGGTTTCTCGGGGAGGGGGGGGGTCTGAACAGCTGTGGGGGCTGTTTTTAGGGTGTCAGAAACTGGCTGCCTGTGATCGCTGAGCGACTGTAGTGTGACAGTCACCAGGAGTTCTCTTTAGGAAGAAATGGGTCTTGACCCCACACACAGTGTCAAACTGTAGGTTTCAAAGGGGCCTCAATCTGTCAGGGATAACCTCTGAAAAAATAAAATACCGATCGTCAGTGCGGACGCCAGCCGGCGGCACTGTGATCTCTGTGAATTTGTCGCCCTCTACTGGCTGCGCGTCTCCGTAGTCAGGCTAAGAGTCCACTTCTACCCGTGGATGTTTCACTTGTGTAAATTTGACCTCTGTACCTCTGAAGCTCACCATCGCAGCCATGTGCCAATTGTACAAATGAACCTTGTTTGTTTTTCCTCGACTCGGTTTGCATGCCAGGATAACGGGTGAATCATGAAGTGTAAATATGCTGTAAATTGTAGTCAGTTTTTAAAATGTTTCAAGTATAATGGGCAGAAAAAAATAAAATTTTCCTACACTCTAATAACATGTGCACGTTTCTGTTCATATTTGAGTGAACGCACAGCTTTTGCATGTCACCAGCTTTTCATGGGTATGTCGCCCCCTACTGTCTAACATCTGAACTTCAAGTTCAGATTTCACTTTGTTCAAATGATGGCCCACAATCAGTTTTAGCAGTTAAAATATTTTGTATTGAGATAAGCCGGTGTCATAGGTCCCATGTTTACAACACTGTATCCTTCAGAACAAGACATTTGTTAGGTGACATCAGGACGTGAACTGGCCTCTGGCTCAAGGCCCAACACCCTTCATATTTGGCATCGTTTCAGATATCATGTTGTCTCTAGTGGTCACTCTGTGACACTGCAGCTTTACTCTCCTAGTAACATGGTTACCATCCGGTGGGGTATCTATAGGAACGTTTTTCCAGGGCTTTTGTTCAATGACAGCTCCAGTTCACCAGTGATAAGCAGAGGAGAGCATCCCATAATATCTTGGGAGTGGGATGCCTGCCCTTTTTGGTGGGGGGCTTCAGAGAAGCCACACACAGTCCTGCACCCATTCATAATTTAGCGAAGAACAGTCCTTTGCCGTGACACTGAAACGATGCGGTGTTGTCAAGGGGATGCCCTCGTCATCGGTGGGGATGGAGGGACAGGACGGCCTTGGAATCTTCCAGCCACTTGAGAATCTGTGACTCGTGTGTGAGATCGTGGTACGAGTTCTGCAAAGGCAGCAGAACAAAAACGACCCAAGGTTGAGCGAGAGACAAAACAGGTGAAGACCAGCAAACAGACAGATCTGTATTCTAAATTAAAGTCCTGAATGGAAGAAATTTTAGAGTCTACAAGTAAAACCCTCCAAAAAGCAGTTAAATACTCCTAAAGTGCATGAATCGCAGTGCGGGAACATGAATCGCAGTGCGGGAACATGAATCGCAGTGCGGGAGACTCACGCTCATGGATTTCATGGTGTCTTTTCCATAGTAGTGGATGGGCAGGTCCTGATCCTTTGCCTTTGGATACCCGAAGCCTACGAGGTGGACCACGTCGCAGTAATTCAGGGCCACAAACACAGCCAGAGTCCCGGTGGTAGGATGCACAGGAATCTGCACACAGGAGGGGGGAGACGCTATTGAGTCTTTAAGCAATTTAGCAAGCAGCAAGGACGGCCTGACGTAAATCATATCAGTATAGTGATTAACATGCACCCCCAATGCAGGTCTGTGTAAATCAAGTTGCCCTGATGGGTATGGCTTTGTTTGCCTGAGTAGGGTGGGGGGGGGATGAATTTTGCACCACCCCACCAATTTTCATGTTTCTACACCTTACGATCTATAACTCAAAACAGTTTAAAACTGAGAAACCACTGGACAAACCACACGACCAGATGTCCCAACTAATCCTTAAATGAAAGTTCACATGCTCATCAAACATGGCTGAGAACAGCCAATCAGATTTCAGCAGGCTATAATTACCATTGTATATGACCGAGAATTGTGAAATTTGGAGTTATGCTGCAACATTCCCGCCACTATTCAGGGCTGTAAAGAGACACTGGCCAGTCTAATGGTGGCACTATAGTGCCATGTTTTATGATTTGGCCCATATTTTCTGAACTAAGGGTCATAGAAATTAAATATTTTTTTTTCTCCACGTTCCATGATTCATATAATTTGCTGCTAAGATCGTCACCCTTCACCCCGTAGATCTTTAGCAATTTGCAAATCATGCAAAATCTACTTTTTCAAGCTTAGTCCTAGACTGTTCAGCCAATTCACACCAAATTTTAATAGCCACATCTTCTGACAATGTAGACTATAAAATTGTCCATAGGATTTTGATCAGTGTAGTTGTTCCCATGCTGCAGACCAGATAATTTGTTGGACATGCCCTGTTTGCACTTAATGAGTTATTTCTCAGCAACAGAACATCCGATTCTCACCAAACCTGCTATGTCTAGTTGGTACGAAATGCTGAGGCAAATCTCCAAATTTCATAAAAATCACCCGAAAGGGGGTGTAATTACTCAAGATAGCTTATGACTTGGAACCTATTGGACATAAAAAGATTACATTTTCTATGCGTGTTTGCAGGCAGATGTTCCAACAAATCCTGTAATAAAAGTTCATCTGTTCATCGAACATGGCTGAGAATCAGATTTCAGCAGACTATAATTACCCCTCTATATGACTGAGAATCATGACAGTCGGTATAATAGCGCAATATTCCTTCCACTACTCAGGCTGGAAAACAGACACAGGTTGGGCTTATGGTGGTGCTATAGCACCCATAGTGTGTAGGTCCTTATAGAGGAATGTAGATATTATAAAGCCATACATACACAAGGTGTTTCCATACTTAACACACATTCATTTACAGACATTCTGAAGGAACATTTGATTTTAATGTAACCAAAGCATCTGTTCAGGCCATAGTGCTTGGACCCCGTTAATCACTACCTACAACTATATTTATTATTTCTTCTTTAAAATGCATATAATTACATTATTGGCCACTGGTATCACTGTTTTTGTTGTTTGATTCATTTTGTTTGGCGTAAGTTACTAAGCTTCGGAGTCGCATTCCCGTAACCCTGTTTTTTCCATTGGATATGTGTATTTTACTATAGCGATTAAATAAATAAATAAAACACATTAGTTGCATTGTAGCAGGACTGACTATTGAATGTATCCTGGATAATTAATGTTTGCAAAATATTTTTCCACCGACTTTGCTTTTACAAAGACTGCAAATCGCCATGCTACTACTTTTGTTAAAAGCGTGAAATACTTCCAGATCGTCATCCTCTTATCTGATGTTCTTACGTTCCCCCTACTGCGAAGGGTATTGGGGGGGGGGGGGGTAAACCCATAGCCATGCCCCTGGGAGCGATCAGTGGGTCAGATTATTTGCTCTTGGATGAACACCTTTAGTGAAAATTACAACTGAATTAAAATAAAAGAGCGGAGGGGGCATGGTCACGAATACCCCCATGATGTCGATCCTACGGTGACTGGGAGGGGGTTAGCAGGTAACAGCACTCAAGCAATGGCTGTGAAGAGTTCTGAATTTCAAGGATCAGGTTTAAATAATCAGTATTTTTTTCTTCTTTCATTGGAATTTCATACTATTTATTTACTACACAAAGTCAATATTTCACAAGACCTGAGTGAGACAATAGAGAACTGCTGTTGTTCATGGATTCTTCCTTCCTGGATCACAGTAGAATAACACCCAGGCCAAAATATTATAGGCTTATTTTTGGTGTATAAGGAGTCAGATTCTGTTGGTTCTGAACGCCTCAGTTGAGGATTGAGGATGGACTCTGGGCTGCAGTACTGCCTGTGTGCACACGGGCCGACACAAATGCCCTCGTGACACACACCCCCGCACGCGAGTAATGGACTCCTCCAGATGCTTTCGAAATCTCTCCCTCTAACGCCATAGCGCCCTCACCTGCTTGCTCTTGGGATCCACGCTGAGGGGGATATGCAGCAGGTGTTTGGCGGTGCTGCGCAAGAAGAATGGGTCCAGGATGCGGATCTGACTGGCCTTGCCAAACCAGAACTGGGGTGGCGGTTTCCAGAACCCCTTCTGAACCTGCGGCGAGAATGGCGGCTTTGTCAGACACATGCTTGAGGTCCTGCGAAGAATTGGTACATTTAATCATGACAGGAAATCCCCGGCGTGCTCAACTGAACCCTGCAGGCATCACTGATGCCAGAAGGCCACGTCTACTGAGCACTTGCTAAACTCCATCAAGTAAATAAAGGTCATAGTGCCTAGGGGACACAGCACCCTCTTTTCATCGTAGAGGATCCCCTTTAGCCAGAGTATGTCTTCTTTCTTGAAAGGCACCAACACCATGACTGTGTCAGGCTCATTGTCCACACTGGGGTCCGGGGAGGCCGATTCTGGGTAGAATAAGCGCATGGTTGTCTTGTTCCCCACGTCCTCCTCATACCCCTTTACGGGGCCATTGTTAAGCCTGGGTGTCGTGTCAGAAACGCAACAGAACAAAGTCAGATGATTCCTACATTTGTTGGCTGTAAACACGAGGAAAAAAGGTCTCGCCATTTTCTAACCACCGCCTTAGGAAAAAAATCCACTTGGCTCATTATTTGGAAATAGTCTGACTACAGAATTCTGTGTACAGAATAACAGCCTTCCCTTTAAGTAACTGTCCAGGCTGCCTTACAAGGTAATCAATCACGACCACTAATATGGTCTGTTGAAACATAGGAGTAGCCTTAAGGCTACCAGCCTGAACCACCAGAAAGTAACCAATAAAATAATTTAAAAATGTATGTCCGGGGCATATGCAACTCGCAACGCTGTCCTGCAGATTTCATCAGGACAAAGGATAAGGTTTACTGCAGCGGAAATCTGTTACAAAACCGGCCTATACTGGAAAGTACCAAGGAGGCTCTGCGAATGATGGAAGCCATGTCGACCCACTGCACCACATTACCTGATCACTACATCATACTTGTTGATAGTGCCCCCTAGAGAGCTGTTCTTGATCGTGAACCCATTTCCAACGACGACACATGTCCTGAAGTCCAGGCTGCAGAAATACCCCAGAACAAACACAAACTTAACAGCCTGTCAGACTGTTCATAGAAAAAACATAAAGACCCCGTAAAAGTTTATGCTTAAGGCATGTCTAACAGAAGCTTCATGAAACTTCATAAAACCTTTGCTGTATTTACTGACCCCACTAGATGGTGCTCTCTGTTCAAAAAAGGGCTCAAACCATGCCCCAAAGCAAGCCAAGAGTGCCATCTATTGGCCATCGCTACAATTTACTACAGCAATGTACCGTAATTTAGATTAATTACTTTTGTGTACTGAAAACCTGATGAACACACTGGCACTTTTGGACTAGTGTTCCTCCAGTGATTGAACAAATTCACAGCTCTGAGCAGCATTAAAAGCGTAAATCCCCAAACTGAGGCAGGAGCGCCCCTGTGCAGAACAGCAAACGGCATGCTCTCGAACACGCCCGCGCAACATGGGCCATGAGCTTGAGGTGAAAGAGGAAGTTAAGAAAGTGCTAACAGGAAGCCAGGGCTGAAAGCTGCTGCCTAGAAAGTTTCCGAGCAAACTGTCGCCTGCTTCAGCGACTGCAGGACAGACAGGCTCTTTTGGAGTCCTTGTCTCACCTCTGAACACTCTCTGGCATGTCGTAGCTGGACATGACGGCCAGAACCTTCAGGATAAGCATCTCTGCAAGAAACATAGGGTATAACCTGATTCTCCTGCACTCAGTTCAGATATCTGTATGCTACATCACAGATGTGAGACTTACCACTGTTTCACAAGAAAACATTTAAAACCCACTGCTGACTCAGAAACTGGGGTGAAGCAGACCGCCAGTGAACACAGGAAAGAGAAGGAACGTACCGCTATCCTTAATGCCGTAGGGAAGCGGAAAACTGGAAGGGTACCGATTCCAGAAGAGGTTGCTCAGCCTCAGGAACAGACGCCTGTTCCTGCTCACGCTGTGTTTGCAAGGAGAGTGTGGTATTTTTAGATATACAGATATGCAGGTAGATATGCAGATACAGGTGTTGTCAGTATCTGTGCTCAACATCGGATGAAAAACGTCATGGTCGACCGTTTCTGCACATTTCATAAACGTTCCAGTCGTGCATCCTGCATTGTAAAAGCATCACAAGCCATTGCACGCAAGGGTCGGTCAATCCCATAGGTAGCCACCTGGGGCGCCATCTTCTGAAAGGGCACCGAAATAACAAACCTGACGCCAACACTCCCCCCCACCCAGCACTGATCACACACAAGCAGTTGTGAGGAACGATACTTTTGTTCATTTATTATTTATTTGGCCGATACTTTTATGCAAAAGATCTCCCTGGTTAAAGAAGCTAAACATGCTGTGTGTGTGTGTGTGTGTGTGTGTGTGTGTGTGTGTGTGTGTTGGGGGGGCAGGGGGTGCTGACTTGAAGCCTAGGTTGTCCCATCTCCTCGAGAGGTCACACAGGGTTCGGTTCGAGGCTGGGGTCTGGCTGGTGATTCCGTAACTGTGAGGAAAGTGAGATGACAGTCACAAGAGTTAAAGGGACGGGGGCTGCCATACCTACAACCATGGTGACTGAGCGTCAGAACGACTGACTGTAAACGGGCCCCGAAACATCCCGCTAATCTCGAATCCAGAGATGGAATTACAGTTTTAGCACTGTTTCCCTACATGAACATGAGTGTGGTTGGTCCTGCCTGCATTCTGGCTAAACAGGTAGCGCCCGTGCGGAGCGGCGGCTCACCCCGGGAACAGGACGTGGCAGTAGTAGAAGGAGAGCATGATGAGGAGCAGCGGAAGCACTATAACGGTCCATGCTGGGGACGAGAGGAGCACAGCTTACACACCACAGGAGTTTCCAACCAATTTCAGACAGCATTCTTTGTTTACGGATGTGGAATCACAGTATAGGTACTGGAAGGAGAGGTCTTACTTTTCGCAGTCTTGAGAGACATCATCATAAACTTCTCCATGCTTTCATCTTCAAACTGTGCATTTTCTACTCCCTAGTAGAACAGAGGAAGGACAATGAGCTCCATCTGTTGTCGGAATGGCATGGACCACCATGCGTTCATTTTACAAGTGGTGGGATGCAAGACAGATTTATTGAGTGGTATTACCAGGAACACTCTCCCTGTCATAACCAGTGAGGACCAGGTTAAACCAGTTAGTGACTGGCAGATCTTTCATAACTCTACCTAATCAGGATGTCCCAGCCCAATATCTGCCCTTGCTATAGCCATGTGCGCCGTGCTCGCCTTTGCCAATAGTGTGTGGCTTGATCTGTGTGGAAACGGGTGCTACAGGGGGAGAGCTGACCAGGCTGCCATTCTCCAGAAGCCACGATGAGGGAACCACCATAAGCAGGATAGACATACGGCGCAAAACAAAGATTAAGTGCAAAGGCAGCACACATAGTGCCGTCGGACTCCTACACACCACACTGCCCCCAGCTGCCCACATGTGCTTAACCACTGGCGCCAGTTCACGGTACAGCTCAGGTACGGCTCAGTTCTTGGTGGCAGTGGAAAAGCACCATTAGACATGTCAGTCAGTTCCGAATAAGAACGCGAAACTTTGGATAGAAAAAAAGATCTGTGTGTTTCCGAATAATATATTCAGGTGCATCCCTACTAGGTACATCATTCCGAAGACTGTAATCTCTGTTCTCTCGTGACAGATGCACTATGGGTCCAAGAGGAAAATTTCACTATGTCCTGTGCAAGGATGAGATGACGATCAAACTTTGCTTGATTTGACAGTAAACAAAATACACAAACAGCACTGTAGAGACAGAATATTGCATTAGACATTTAAATAAATGAACAGGTGGTAAACATGCAAGTTAGAAACATAGTAAAATTCCAGTGCTATCGGTTTTAAAGACGAAATGCTGTTCTGGGTGTGTTACGGCTGGGGGCGGGGAGGGGCTACGTTGGGTGGAGGAGACAGCAGGAAGGAAGGATCCCCAGTAACATCAGAAACTCGAGTCTAAAATGTCTTCTGAGGAATAGGAAAGCCATTAAACCCGTCTGATGGGATAACACCATGTTCCCAAAAAAGTCACCTGAGGCTATTAACAAGGCCTGACATGCCAGACGCAGAAAGCAAATCCAACAGGAAGGACAGTCCATGTCTACAAGAGCATCAGAGCACCAAGATGGGCGAGTGGCCAAGAGGGAGCACTCTTTTAGGGCAACACCAGCGAACATAGCACCAATCTGGTTCAGCAAGGGGATTATTAATTCCTTTTTAAAATTCATTCTTTAAGTGTTTTGTATATTGTCAGCATTTTGATAGTGAGTATGAAAAAATATTAAGACCAAAAACAGCATTTGCAGGCGACACCAACTGCTGAATCTGGACCTGAAGCTCTTAGTAAATAAGCATTAAGGCTAATTTGGCACAAAGACTAGATACAAAGATAAGACATAGAGAGAGCCCAAATGTCACTCACTCTCAGGACACAAACACACTGCCACATCCAGTGAGGACTGGGTTAGACCAGTCGGTGACTTGCACCTGGTTCATAATGCCACCTAATCAGTATGTTCTAGCCCAGGGTCGGTCATCGTTTGTATATATATTTTTGTGGGGACTGTCCTTTCATTTCTATGGGAAAAACCCTAATCCCAACAATGACAACCTTAACTCCTACCCAGCCCTAACCTTAGCCATAAATAACCAAACAGAATACAAGAGTTTTGGCATTTTTAATTTTTTGATGTTTTTTTAGTTTTTTTTTTTGCAGGAAGTAAAATGCAGTAATTCTCATGCGGAACTCATTTGTTAGACCACAAAGCCCTGACAACATATTTATGGTATCTTCCTGCTGTGGATGGTTGGACTTCACCGCCATCTGGATGAGCCTGGGAAAACTGAGGAAGCCCCCTGTCCCTCAACAGGAATTTCTTTACTCCTGAAAGAGCATTACTATACTTCATAGCAGGCGGGGCGGGTGATTGAATAAGTAACATCTCGTTATTAGCCTCCCACACGCCATATTTGCTTACAGCTGCAGAAACAGGAATGCCTCATCAGATGGCGCATAGGCAAGTTCAGCTTCACTTTCAGGCTGATGTATGAAAAACAAAGAACGATGTGCATGACCACAGTAGGACACGTGGAGAACGTCCGGGGCGGGCATCAGTGCCACCATTTTGCCCTTTAAAAGCCAAAGCTACAGATTCAAACGTGCTTCCAATTTCTGGGTGAACTGGGCAGGAGAACGGAGAGGCACATCTATCATGGCGAGGACACTGAACCATAATTACAGGATGCATCACTGGTGGTATCCTTGCGTCCAGCACACACTCCGCTGCACATGGGGCCAAATGCAAACTTAGGTGGCGGACAAGGATCCATGGGAGACACGTCAGAGTAAGTACACCTGGATAGGGATTAAGTAATGTGTAACTCACTTAAGTCTTACTTAAGTAACTTGTAACTTACTTTAGTCCTCAGGGGGACTTATTGGTAAGGTTGCCGGACTCCGCAAGAAATGTGTTTCAGGCTACAGGCCAGGCGTGCGTGGTCGGACATACTCAGCGTACAGGCCGGGTGATGCTGGCCATCTGTCAACAACATCACCGCGCGATGACTGTAATATAAAACCAGAACTCCAGCCTAAGTGTCTAGCTGTTTGAAGAAGAAAGAGCCTCTTCTTAATGTCCCTTCCTGAAACCGAGAAACCATCATGCAGCTCTGAAAATCCCCGTTCACCCACAATAAGTAAGAATCATAAAAAAAAAAAATTCTCTAAATCAGGTCTGTAAAAAGAGTTTATTTACAAGAAACTAATTATATTGGTGTTTTAATTGTAAGTTACACCAACTGAATTCTTTGTTTGAATTGCTGACTCCCCACACCCATCCTCCACCACAAAAAACACTTGTTCAATGGCTACAAGTGTGGCTCCACCCTTCCCTCGATCTGTGGTACACTTTCAGATTCAGATTCAGAATTCAAATCCAGAATACTCTGTTAATCCCTGAGGAAATTATGTGGTTACAGTTCCTCCAGGACAGTAAGAAAGTAAGAAAGCAGAACAAGTTAAAATACCAATATTAAATAATACAACATACAACAAATTACAAAATATTACAAATAGCTCTGATAGGGTGTAAATGCAATTGCTACAGTGTATACCTGTGCTTAGATGGAGTTGTACAGAGAGATTTCGCTGTGTCGTTCAGTGGAGCATTTGGATAATCTTAGTCTCTCACTGAACGTGCTCCTGTGACTGTCCAGCACGTCATGGAGTGGGTGGGAGGAATTGTCCAGCATTGTCCTTAATTTAGACAACATCTGCCTTTCCAACACCAGCTCCATCCCCACAAAGTTGCCGGCCTTGCGGATCAGTTTGTAGAGTCTGTTGGCCTCCGCTACCCTATGTGGTCATGTATATATTACATAGTGGTTAGGTTTAGGTGGTGCCA
>JAODLD010000070.1:3600049-3622212 GCA_026781065.1 Mormyrops boulengeri | reverse complement strand
AGGTGGTGCCAGTCACAGAAGAGATATGATGGGAGATATGATGAAATTTTCATGGGGGGGGGGGGGGGGATTTTTGGGGTGGCAACACACATAGGGCTGGGTGACATGGAATAAAACGAGATCTTTATATAATCAATCCATTTACACCAATGGTCCGTTTTTATGGCAATGGTGGATCATGGAACCTCTCAATACTTCCCTGAAGTCAGGATCAAATATAAGCATTGCGGGATGGAGATGTTTAAAAAATTAGATAGTATATTATCAGCAGATAATTATCAAAATAACGTGCATTACAGCCCGTTAGCGCATTTTCCCAGACTAAATTAGTAGACTTAGGGAATGTTAATATATAACAAATAGGCTAGGATGGTGGATAAAACTGGCAACATGGAACATTAACCACAATCAGCCTATTAATTTAAAATTCTCTTCACTTAATACAATTTCAGCCAACATTGTGGAAACAGAGAAAAGGGCCTGAATCAATATCAGAATGTATCCACCGACGAGACTTCTAGCCACTTATTTAAGTCGTTCTGGCTGAAGGCGTTTGCCAAACGCCGTAAATGTCAACGCAAATGTAAAACATTTAGCTTCTCAATAGTGTGGCCTTTGTGAAAAACTGTAAATGCAGTGCTTGAATATGATTACGTCAAAAATGTTACTGTTGTAATTTATTCTATATATTTTTTCTTAGCAACACAAACCCCTTCAAAGTGTGTGCCTAGACAAAAATTAGCGACACTAACTTGGTTAGTGGCATTCTGCTTCACACCAGGCCACAAACCACCAAGTTATAGAGGAAGGGGTCATCATGTTTTATTTAGACTGTATGTCAAAATGAAATGCAAAAACAGAATTTCCGTCCCTGTTTGCAGCCATACATTTTCATGTTCCGTTTTTGCAAAAAACTCTCGAAATAAAGACAAAAATTAACTATGCCTATTAGGCTTGCCACGATACTGAAATTTCAAACTCAATACTATTTTCGATACTACAGGGGGAGAAAAAACAAACACTTTTTAAAAAACAAATAAAGTCCGAACACCACCAAAAAAATAATATGCCAAACAATACAATGAAAAAATAAACCTAATAAATAGGTGCCTCTGGTGATTTGGCACTGGATTTCCACTGTTGTTCAAACAGTGCTGGTAGGGTGGGTTGTGTTTGTGACTGTTTAGGTCTGGCTGTTTAGGTCTGGCTGCTGGTCCCCTTCTCTCAGCCTCAACCTGGGACTATAAGACATACATAATGATTGTCAGATACGAACAACTTAGTTTTATAGGTTTAGCACCATGGCCAAAAATAAATACAAAATTAAATAAATGAATATATAGAAATGAATAAAAAATAAATTGATAAAAAAATGAACAAATAAGTGAACGAATATATTCATATATATATAATGAATAAATTAATACATACATAAATGAACGAATAAAGGAAAGAAATGTATTTTAATGTTTTAGATTTTTTTATCACTCCTCGCTTCGCATGGCGCAGCAGTGAAAAATATATGGGCGTTGTGCAATTAGATAATTGTAAAAAGCAGAGAGAGAAGTGAAGATACAGCCATTCTTATAGTTAACTTACTTCAACGGCATTGCTTGACAGTGGCACTTAAAATATTCATGTTACGTTTGAACAACAACTTTACTCCATCTCGAAACTCCGCGTATAATTCGGAGTGATTGTCTTTCAAATGCTTCGCTCAATTTGTCGGGCTGCTCGTTTTGGTTGTGACAACTCTGAAGCACTTCTTGCAAATGGGCTTGTCCACAACTTTTGGTTTTCCCTGTTCATCTGGTTCATATGCGAAATATTTCCAGACAGTGCTCTTGCTTTTTACATTACTGAACAGCAGCCTTCTTCAACAAGGCTGCTGTTCAATACAGCAGCCTTGCCCTAAAACCCTTTCTCTCCACTATGTCTACCAGGAGCTTTTTTACGTTTATAACATTGCTCTTAAAACAGAAGGTGAAAAAAAATCTGGCATTTGGCCCCAAAAACAGAAGCGTGTCACCGTGCGGCATGGCCCAGGCGGGAAAAGAGGGTAATGATTTATTTAGCAACTCCAAGAAAACAGGGATTTTTGAATAAATGGAACAGATGGGGAAAAACAACAAAACAACAGGACCACGATGGGTCAGAACAAACTGGAAAGCAGACTAAACTTAAGACCATGAACTAATCGCACAAAGAAACGAAGAGACAATGGGAAATAGGACTAGAAACAAGTCAGGCAATAACAGGCAAGGTAACAACAGGCAGAGACCATACATGCCGTAGACGCTTAACACAATGACTGACTGGGGAAATGAACAACGGCAGGCACTTAAATACAATGATAATGAGGATTAACAATGGGCAGGTGTTCATCATCAAAAACAACCAATTCAGAAGGCGATGGAACAATAAGACAAAGCTGAAATAACGCATAATTAACTAGACCGGTAACCAGGGGACCTAACAAACGCACCAAGGCTTAACAGCTCTAGGGAAGGCTACAAAGAAGATGGTAAAACCAGGCATAACAAGGTAAATCGAAAAGTGAGGACAAAAAACTGATATTACTTAAGTTACAGTGATAGGCAGGTTTACAGTCTCAGGGGACCCTGACAAAGTCTGCATAATAACTCTTCAACAAAATAAAGCAAACATTCTAAATTACGATATATATATATATATATATATATATATATATATAGATAGATAGATAGATATATATAGCGCCTGTGCACCATTTATGTGTTTTAAAATTAAATGAACCAAGGAAGAATGATTCTTCGCCTTTCCCCTTCCTTGTGAGATGCAAACTGAATGGATTTTAGCTCTGGATTTCGTGAACTGGGCAATAACTGGTTAAGGTTGTCATAGCTGGAATTAGGAAAATGCCCACAGAAATGAGAGTTCCTACAATGATACAGATACCTAATTTCTTTCTCTAGCTCTGTGTGTGTGTGTGTTTGTTTATAAAGAAGCATCCTAGCCTTCATTGTGGTCAAAGCAAGCATATTTAAAAGGTATCGTACAGTTACCTTAACTCCAGACACTGTTCCAGATGCCGTCAGAGGAAGTCCGGATGAATGGGGCAGCGCATCCAGTCTCACACTGAATAAGGAAGGAACGGGATTTAGTTTAGAATTATTTTAGCCGGATATAAAGGCTGGTTAAAATAAAGGTAATGAAATGAAACGTCCACTTCTCCACGATGACTAATTGGCCATAAACAACTATCTCCACTTACGCCCTCTTTTAACCCTCTGGAGCCTAGGGGTAGGAAACACTCTTTCACTGACTATTTATAATCACTGCGGCTATTTATAATCGTTCGTGGTGTTTGGTTCTCAAACTATGGGGTGCCAAGTGTCAAGCGTTCGTTTTCGTGCACAAAATACATTTTGTGCCCCAAAAAGCATTATTTAATTACGAAATCAATTAATGCCTTGCTGCATTTTGTCCACCGGACGCGTAAAGACTTCACTGTCTTTCCTCCACAGAAATCAGAAGGGACGTTTCAGTTTGAGCACTGAATTGATGCTAACACTTCACATTTCGTGCAAAGTGCACGGTGTACCAAATTGGGCATCCGTTTCCCATCGCTTTTTATCTCCCTGGGTCTTTTTTCACTTTAGATGCAACGGAATCGAAACCCCCGAAAGTTCCAGGTGGGCCGCCCCTCACCGACAGCGGGGTGAGAAGCATCAGATTAGCGGCCATGCTCAGAAAAAATAGTTCCAATCATTTAAAAGTGATTAAAAATTTGTTCCATGTCATGCTATTAACAACAAAGGTGCACATATCTATATTATCACTATATAAGTAAAACTGCATTCAAATGGGACATTACATTTTAAATTTTAACTAAAGTAGTCGCAGAGAGCATTCCTATGTCAGAAAGTGGTAAGAACAGCCATATAGTTTCTGTAATTTAATACCGAACAGCATCGTACACCTATCGCAAAAAAAAAACAGCGTAGAGGTCTGCTATCACTGCATATATTTCAATATTACAGATTTTTTTCTTTCTCTACTAAACTACCTAGTTAATGTGCCCAGATATGAACCGGTATTGGGTCGACAGGGACAAACACCACTGCAAGAGTCAAGCTACAGTGTAAGCTTACTAGAAAGTCACAAAATATAGCATGCCTTGTTTTTTTGGTGGAATTTTTAACATTTCTGAAGGCAAACAGCTGCTGTTTACAGACATACACCACACAGATTCACCTTATCTAGATTGCTTTCACTGACCGTTTCTGTGACTCGTCAAAAATTCACTTCACCGTGCTTCGCCAGTGAAAAATTCCAAGTCTACTGTCAACGGGCAGTGCAGTGTCGAGGTCACTGACCATCAAAATGCTGAACGTTGGTCAACCTATTCACTGCCTATTACTGTATTTACCTCTAAAGTTACGCACAATTTGTACCCCTCCAATTGCGCTGTTCATTGCAGCTGTTGTGAGACTCGAGCACAAGCGTTTCACTCACCTGCACATTACAAAATGTCAAATGATGCAAAGAATAAAGTGATAAGTTTGACAGTTTCATCTGTGGTCAGTTTGACAGTGGCAGCCAATGGTGGCCTAATCCAGTGTCTCTCAAACCAGTCCTCGGGGACACCCAGACGGTCCACGTTTTTTGCTCTCTTCCAATTCCCTGGGAGTTGGGAGGGAGCAAAAACGTGGACCAACCAGGGGTCCCCCAGGACCAGTTTGAGAGACACTGGCCTAATGGTTAGGGAAGTGTGCTTGTGGTTGAAAGATTGCTGGTACAAATTCCCGACCAGGATGGTACCACTCTCACGCACTGCCCCCTGGGTAATAAGGAACAGCTGCCCACAGCTACATCGCATATGGGTTAAAGGCAGAGGACACATTTCATTGTTGTGCTGTGGTGTGTCAACATTGACAGTTAAACAAACAAAAAATAATTTATGAGCTCATGACAGTCTTTTTTTTAAAATAAAGAGTGGTAACAGCCCTTTTTGGCAGGCTTAGGACACACCTCATTTCACACACACTTCTGTGCCTGTGCTGCAAAAGCTCGTACACAGAAAAGAGCTGCATTGTGCACACATACACACACAGGTATGCACCCAAGTGTGACCTTCCTGATGAGAGTCAAGATGAGTCACGTCAGCAAAGCCGATGACCGTACATTGCAAAACATCCTGTTTCACAATGCACGCGTTGTGAGTTTAACATGAATGTTAAAGATTCACTCTCTAAGTTATTTCTGATCTCACAGACAAAGTTAGCACGGATGCAACTGCTGCACAGCAAGCGCTCACCCACGCAATATACAAGTAAACTATTAATTAGCAAGAGCGCGACAACGTCATTTATGAAAATCAGCCGCGGTTTCTGGCGTGGCCCCGATCCTGCTGGTAAGGGGCAGTCATTGCTCTCAACGATGCCCCCGGTGATCTCATCCCAAAACCGACCTTGGCCACAAAGTACACATTGATATACGTAGGTGTTATCAGAGTACAGTGCTTTAGAGAAAAGCAGCCAGACCTGGTCAGAAATGAGAATCCTGGTGGTGCCCCCAACATTTGAAAGTTCCCTGCTCCTTTATGGTTAGTTGTTATTTTCATGATATTAGCCGGCGAAGGCCATGAATGGAATTATCAGTGCAATCTGAAACCAGGAAGAAGAACACATCATTCCAGAATAGTATGGGTGTATGGGTGAGGAACTGGCAGGCAAAGAGTCTGTCCTGCTGTAAGGCCTCAATCTTTAATTTTACAGATTCACGGGAGGGGAGGGCATCCTCTTGCCATGTAATTGGGTGAAAAAGTAATACCTGCCCCTAAACAAATGCATAAAGAAATTTATTGAAATTACTGAAAACACTGTGGCACTGTCGGCCCACACTGGCCTGTGCAGCCACACTGGAGGCGTCATCGAAGGAAAACTTACAATGTCTAGTACTGCTTAAATACCTGCACATGTGCACTCACTAGTGGTGCAACAGTTCTGAAGCCAAGACCAAAACCACAATACGACAGTTACGATCTCATGTCGCAGTTCTGGAAGATGGTACCATGACATCCCCCCGCCCCCCGAACCCCAACTACAACCCACGCTGGTGCAGCCTACAGAGTTCTCAATTACGTCACTAATGTTACAGAAGTCATTTTTCATTATTAACAACATAACACATGTAAATCACAAAGTTATTATTCTGTATAAAGTTAAGGTAAGCTGTATGCTTTGTAAATTTCACACGACATCTATTTTATTGTTTTCCAGCTGCGTGTGTCACATGACTGTTTTGGTCCAATCATCGATCGATCGAGTGATGGCGCCTATGGTAAGCGCTAGTCTAGATTCATTAGCTCCAGATGGATAATAACCTTGAGATTGCAAGGACTCCGACACATTCAAGTCAGCGGTGTGGGAACATTTTGACTATCCAGCAGTATAGCAGTTTATTTTTGAAATTAATTTTGTTTACATAGTTATTTCATCGGAAGTGAAGTTAATCTAACAAGTGCTTTTGCGTCCTTCTGTGTAATGTTTCAAATTGTAATAAAACCCAGAATTTTCTTCCCCGTTTTTTCCTATTCATAACCCCCCACCCCCCCCAAAAAAATAAACAAGGTATGAACTGAACTGAAGATTTGGAGAATTGTTACACCCCTAGCACTCACTGCCTTGAATGATCTAGACTAATAAGGTGATTAAGGTAATCAGGTATGATACTCCCCAAAGTCAATTCACTTCTGGACTGAGCAGGAGCTAGATCATTTTAAAGCAAATTAATAGTTAATTTAACGGAACAATAACAGAACTCTTATATGGTTGGTAATTATCATCGGGCTTGAGACTGAACACAAGCCCTCATTCCCTTCACATCGTAATGCATTACAGAAAGTCTCCAGTCATCCTGATGCACTGGAGTTAGCCCTTCGGCTGCTACAGGCTGCATGTGCGTGTGCACTGCTCTGGCTGCACTAACAACGCTCCATGTCCCCCGAAGCCTGTTTGTTCTATTTTATTTGGACAGAGCAGCTTCTCATAAAAACCAGGCCCTCTCCTCATAAGGCACACATGACCTGTTCAGGAGCACGAGGCTGGAACTCGTGGAGCAAGAGCACATGTGCATCGGCACGCACATGCTTGTGCGCAACATAAGTGAGCAGCACTGCAAATCACCAAGACAACTTTTACAATAAGCTCATTCATCAGCTGCAGAAAGAAGACTCTAGATTAGTGTCTCCCAATCCAGTCTATGTTTTTTCTCCCCTTCTGGGAACTGGGAGGGAGCAAAAATGTGGACTGTCTGGCAAGGAACTTGGAGCGAGCAAAAACATGGCCCGACTGTGGATTTCTGAGGACCGGATTGGGAAACACTGCTCTAGACAACGAGGAAAGCATTCTACGATTTGTATTCGTGAGGTTATGGCAAATCTTTGTCATTTGACTGTTTACCATAACTAAAACTAGCTTTACAAAGAATTGAACCCAAAACATAATACTACAGAAACAGGGTCGGCATTACGGTGGGGGGGGGGTGGCATTGCAGACCATGCCCCCTTAAATGAGCCATTGTGCACCCGAAGTGCAACCCACTAAAGACACTGTCTTTATTTTAATGTTATTTTTTAATAAAGACTTTCATCGTAAAACAAATAAGCCAATCTTCTGTTCTCTTCCAGGGGCGTGGCGAAAGATTGTCTGCTTACCCCACACTTCGCCACCCCCACCCCCCAACAACCTTTGCCTAGGGCTGGGCATTATATTGAATTTTTACAGAATATCAATATATTTTCAAAGTGGGACATAGGACTTTGGTTTCACTGACGGTTGTTGAATTTACGTCTAGCTTATAGATCGAAGAACAGTCATGGACTACAAAGCACTGGTTGTAAGTCGCTCTGGAAAAGAGCGTCTGCTAGATGCCATAAATGTAAATGTAAATGTTTACGAAGTGTGTTTTAATAAGTTTACATGTGTTTAAAGCATGTGGGAGGGGTATTTTAAGGCTTAAACTATAAAAAAAAATGCTTATTTATATAGTCTTTCCATATCGCGAATTTTCACCTATCGCTGATGGGTATGGAACGTAACTTCCGTGATAGGCGGGGATCACTGTATGTGGTTCCTGTAGAGTTTGGCTGCAGGGGTTTTGTGATCCTGTCAACCGTCAGGCTGCTGAAAAGGCTGGGAGTCCAAGGACAGCCTCCCCTCGACAGGCTAATGAGTCCCTGGAAGAGGGGAGGGGGAAGCACATGGGACGGCAGGTGTCACCCTCGAGCCCACTGGAGGTGTCGTAGGCCTATCAATGAAACACCAAGGAAGGCGGGTGCCCACCTGATGACTCCAGTGAATCACTTACCTTCCAAGGAGGGATAGCCAAATACAATACGGGATTGAGCTCAACTGATTTCCTGGAAAAAACCAGTGACTACTGTGACAGTGCAGCTGATGACAAGGCATAGCCCATGTAACAGCATGGAAAGACAGCAGACAAGGAGGGAAAGACCCTAATGGTGCTGTCATGGGTCAAGCTATCCACAACGGTGGGTTCAGTCACCTGTTAGTGAACAGGAGTCATGGTAACAGCTACGAAAAGTCCACAACGGAAATTCGCCCCTGAGCCAGCAAGAATGAGGTAGAAGATGACTCATCGGCTGACATATCGGAAACAGGCACAGGAACGGAAATGACAATGAATTACATGTTTGTCGCAGGAACAACAACTGCTGGACACATGGTCCAAACATGTAGCTGTGGCTGACCCAAGGTAACATCCCTCTAAGGCCTATGAATACACCAAGGCCAAATAAAATCCTGAAGCAGGTGAGTCTGGGATCTCACATAGATCAGAATCACCAAAGAAAATAGGCTAGTCAGTCAACTGAATCTTAGCTGCAGGACACAACCCAAAGTCCGCTGCATCAATATCCCAGTTGCAGAGGAGACATCTGAGAATGGGGAACCAATCAAGACGCAACATGTTATGGAAAAAAAAGTGCAGGGACATAGGTCATATATGAAGTGGTCAAATTCCTCTAGCTAAAAAATAGTGGGAAATGGTCAATGTAGATCTAAGAAGGATCCTGGAAGCTCTTCGAGGAACAGCAGAGAAGAAGCTGGAGAGAATGTGCAATCTGATTTAAGAATATGGTTTAGAAAGGTTTAGAGCAAAAGATGCAAGGAAGAAGAAAGCAACTGTCACGATCGCCTGTTCAGCCCTCATGTGGACCATGCCTTCCTTGTTAACCCCATGTGGAATCCTCCCATTTACCTGCTGTTTTACATTTCCTGCTTGTTATCCTGTGTATTTAGTCCGCGTTCTAGTCCGTCTCCCCAGATCTGTCATTGACGTTAGTTTCCCATGTGCTCCCCTGTCTGCTGGTTTCCCCGTCATAAACCCCGTTTTATTCATATGCCCGGCTCTCTCGCCTGCTTTCCTGCTCGCCGCACGCCGGACGTAACAGAATGACAGATCTCCGCAAAGACTCACCGCAGCAGACCAGCGTATCGGTCTGCTGCAGGAGGTGATCTATTGGCTTAACCAGCTGGAGGTTCAGGAGGACCCCGGAGCACTGGATTTAGCCAGCCGAAGCGGGACTCTCCTCCAGGAGACATCCTGGTCCGGGAACGCGCGCCTCGTTGAAGAGGTTCACGAGAACCTCCGACGGTTGGTGCAGCACGTCACAGATTCTAGAGCCTGGTTAGTCGCACAGCCCGGGTCAAAGGATCCGGAACCGCCGTCCATGCCGCCTCCACCTTCGGCCGACAACTGGAGAAAGAAGAAGAAGCGCAAGGAGAGGGCACCAGCGGAAGCACCGACAATCCGTCTGGGAGCCACCTCTCTCTCCTGAGCTTCTCTCCCTGCCGGTGATCGGGAGGAACCCCTCCCAAACCTGAACTCGGCAGGGAACTCCCCGGACTTCACCACCGGAGGGAAGTAGCCTTCGCAGACGACTTCCTGCTTCCAAGACACTTGCCTGGCTCCGCAAGGAGTCAGGGCAGTGGGGGACGCCATTCCGCGAATCCCCCGGATTCTTAAAGGGGCAGCGCTGCCTCGTATGGCACCTGCTCTGACACCCGAGGTAACAGCACCACCTCCGCCCGCTGCTACGCCTGAGGTAACGGCGCTGCCTCCGCCCGCCGCTACACCGGCAGCCCGCCTGCCTGCTGCCGCCGCTACGCCCGCAGCCCGCCTGCCTGCTGCCACCGCTACGGCCGGCTCCTACTTCGGACTTGCCCGTCCTGCCTGTCTCACCAGCTCCGCCTGTCCTGCCTGTCTTGCCGGCTCCGCCCGTCCTGCCTGTCTCGCTCGCAGCTCCGCCTGCTGTCCCGACTCCACCCGCAGCTCCGCCCGCTGTCCCTGCTCTGCCCGCAGCTACGCCTGCTGTCCCGGCTCCGCCCGCAGCCTGGAGGCTCCTAGACCTCTGCTGCTGCCTGAGGTCCCGGCTGCGCCACCGCCTCCTGCTCCAGTTCCCCTGGTCCTGGACCCGGTTTCAACTGCACCAGCTCCCTGGACTCCCGGCCTAGTCCCCGAGGAGGTCCCAGACTGTGTGACCATCGCTCCTCCTCCTTTGTTGGAAGGAGAGGGGGAGCTCGAATGGGACCCCTCAGGGATCTCACTGATAACCCTGAGCGGCCCCTCCAGTGAACTGGCCCCTCCAATGATATTAGGGAGGCTAGTCAACAGCTTAAAGCACTGTACAATTAAAAAACCTAAGTAAGTGGTGGGGAACCTGATCCATGGAGGGCCGGTGCGGGTCTAAAACAGCCAGTGATAAAGCAGTGGTTCTCTACTCCCATCCTAGGGACCTACTAGTATTGGGTGATTGAGAGGCCATCCCAAAAACCTGTACCCTCAACAGCACTCCGTGGATCAGGTTCTCCACCCCTGGCTTACGGGCTCCAGTCAGAGCAAGCAACTGACAAAACAATCCAGCGAAGGCTTTGACGATATAGACAAGATCCCACTTCCAGGGAAGTTTGGTGCACACAGTTTGGATTACATCCCCGTCTGATGTGGCCGCTGATGATCTATGAGGTTCCCAACATTCGAAGTTGAGAAGATGGAGTGAACACTCATTCATCAAGAAATGGCTCTGATTCCCACAATGCCTCAGTAATATCAGACTCTTATTGGGAGATCAAGTCCTATGAGCTCAACTGAACTGTAATTATGAAAATGCCTGCACTGAATAGTCATAGTTGTATATTTTCAAACGGGGAAGGAAACCCTGTATTCTCACTTCAGTTGTATCACACTTTTTATAGAAGTGTTAGTGACATCTTACTTGTGCTTTTGACTTAAAATTAAACATTTAAGATAAGATAATCATCACTTTTTATTAATCCCCGTGGGGAAATTGTCTTTACGCCTCCCTCAACTTGCTCTTTGCCGAGTAAGTTGTCCACGAAGGGCTGCCACCTGTGGCGGCGCCCAGGGAGCTGGGGGTTAAGGGTCTTGCTCAAGGACCCGCAGACGTGCTGAGGCTGGGTTTGAACCGGCGACCTTGTGATTACAAGCACACAGGCTTAGCCCACTGAGCCACACGCTGCCCCTTAGTGGGTTTTAGCCCACTTCATGAAAAAATCTGAGATACACACACATATATATATATATGGGTCAGTGACAAATAAGGATTGGCAAGATGAGCAATTCAAAAATCTTTCAAAAACTTGCTTTTGAAAATTCTGTCACGACATCAAAACAAGGCCTCAAAGCAGACCCTACATAGGGGTGTTTATTTGGGCAAACAGGGTAGGTTCACAAACGGTGACATACAACAACGGCTGAACAAGGAGCACAAGGCTAGGAGACGCTAATATATCTGACTAAAAAGGGAGCAAACACAAGGCAGCTGTGAGTGGAGAGCAGGAACAAGAGGTATGACTAACGAGCCGCTGGCCCGAGGTGAAACGAGGAGATCAGACAGGCGGAAGCAGGCTGGACGTGACAAAAGGTTTGTTAAAATGTCGTATTCATTTCATATTCATGTAGTATTCATGTTGCCATTTGAAACAACAAAAGGCGGAAATGTACAACGTTTTACAAAAGGTAAGACTGAATTCACCTTAAAATGTCAAATGCTGCATCTACAAAAGAATGTGAAATATCAAATATTTTATCCGCCTGAAGTGTAAGTGTACACAAAAAATATATTTCATTTTAAAATATTAAATGAAAACAGATTTTATTGGGGTTAGTCTTATGTGTTTTTTGCATTACTGAGTGGGACACAAGCTGAAAAATTTTAAATAATCTTAATAATTTTTCTCAATAATTGCTTAAAAAAAACGTTATTGTAGTGCAGTTGAGGATTGTATTTCATTCCACATATATTTTCCTATATATTTTCATATTTATATGACAAATACTGGTTATGCCAGTTGACACAACCCAGTTACACCACCTGACCATGTTGCTTCCACAGTCAAAGGCCACTGCTTGTTGAAGAAACTGCATGTACAAAAAGTATAAAAAACATCTAACAACTAAGAACTGCAAATTCATGTCTTCTGTTGTGATTTCAGTTAAGAAAAAAACCTAGCAATAACAAATTAGGAAAAAAACATGTCGGTCTGTGTGTCCATGCCTTTGACTGTCTGTCCGTTTGTCTGTCTGTCTGTGTCTATGTGTTTCTGTTTGTCTGAGGTACTGTTTACGCTTGGTTTTAAAATGCATCTTGGGCAATTTGACCGCAAGTGGACAGCACTAATTACAAGGGTATTAGACTACCAAGGTGCATTGTGATCCAAACAGTCAAACCGCTTGCCGAGGTGTTCGGGGCACATTTTTGTCTTCTCAGCTAGCCCCCGCTAAACAAATATGGCTCTAGTCTGGTGACAGAGAGTTACGTAACATCTCTGTGCAGGGCCATTTGACCTTCTAACAGAAGTGACGTAGGCAGTAACAAAATCTGAACACGAGTCGTTAGCCGGACACCTTGGAGACGCATAATAAATCCTTGTAGACACATGATACACTATATGGACAAAAGAATTGAGACACCTGGCCGTTACACCTACCGGAACTTTTATGACATCCCATTTTAAATCCGTAGGCATCAGAATGGAGTTGGTCTCCCCTTTGTGGCTATAACAGCTGCCACTCTTCTGGGAAGGCTTTGCACAAGTTAATGGTGTGTGTCTGTGAGAGTTTTTGCCCATTCACCCAGAAAAGCATTTGTGAAGTCAGGCACTGACATTAGACATGAAGGCCTGGCACGCAGTCTCCATTCTAGTTCATCCTGAAGGTGTTCAATGGGGTTGAGTTCAGGGTTCTGTGTGGGCCAGTCAAGTTCTTCCACATCAAACTCACTTAACCATGTCTTTCTGGACCTGGCTTTGTGCACTGGGACAGAGTCAAGCTGGAACAGAAAAGGACCTTCCCTAAACTGCTCCCACAAATTTGGAAGCATAGAATTGTTCAAAATGTCTTGGTATGCTGAAGCATTAAGAGTTCCCTTCACTGGAACTACGGGGTCCAACCCCTGAAAAACAACCCCATACCATTATCCCTCCTCCACCAAACTTTACAGATGGCACAATGCAGTCAGGCAGGTAACATTCTCCTGGCATCTGCCAAACCCAGACTCGACCATCAGACTGCCAAGGGTGATTTGTTACTCCACAGAATACGGTGCCACTGCTCCACAGTCCAGTGGCGCCGTGCTTTACACCACTCCATCCAAAGCTTGGCATTGTGCCTTGTGATGTGAGGCTTGTATGCAGCTGCTGGGTCATGGAAGCCCATTCCATGAAGCTCCCGGCGCACAGTTTTTGTGCTGGAGTTAATCCCAGAGGAAGTTTGGAACTCTGCAGTTATTGACTCAACAGAGCATTGGCGACTTTTACGCACTATGCGCCTCAGCACTCAGCGACAGTGTTACTTAACATGATCTGTTGTTTCTGTTGGTCCTAAACACTTCTGCTTTGCAATAATACCACTCACAGTTGACCGTGGAATATCTAGCAGGGAAGAAATTTCACAGATTTATTGAGAAGGTGCCGTCCTATGACAATACCACGTTTGAACTCACTGACCTCTTCAGAACGACCCACCCTTTTTGAAACTAAGAGCTATTTCACGGGTACTGAGCCATACGAAGGGCTACCACTTTGAAACACCCTCCTAAACTTATCTAAACTTCATGTATAATAAACATGTTTTAAATGCTTTTATTTAGATATTGTCATTTTCAAATGCAAATGTGATTAGAGAAGAATAGCAACAGGATAAAAATATTTCAGACACTGCTCACTGGTGACTTGTGGTATTTTTAGAACAGGTTCGCAGGCGACTCATGTGGTCCTTGGGGGCATCCTGGTGCCCCGTGGGCACCATGTTGGTGAACCCTGATCTAGAGCATTCAGGTGTGTTAACTCAATGCCAAGGAGGAAAGACATCAGCAATGATCTCAGAAAAATAATTGTTGCTACCCATCAATCTGGGAAGGATTATAAGGCCATTTCCAAACAATTTGAAGTCTATCGTTCTACAATGAGAGAGATTATACACAAGTGGAGAACATTCGAGACAGTTGCCAAGAGAGGATTTCCACACAAATTCACCCCAAGATCATACCATGCAACGCTCAGAGAAATTGCAAAAAAGAGCTACATCTCAGACTGTACAGGCCTCAGTTAGCATGTTAAATGTTAAAGTTCATGACAGTACAATTAGAAAAGACTAAACGAGCATGGCTTGTATGGAAGGGTTTCCATGGTTTCCTCTTCTCTCTAAAAATAACACGGCAGCACACCTCAGATTTGCACATTTGTATCTGAGCAAACCACAAGACTTCTGGAACAACGTCCTATGGACAGAAGAGACCAAAGTAGAGATGTTTGGTCACAATGCACAGAGCCTCGTTTGGCAAAAACCAAACAGCATATTACCACAAACGCTTTATACTGACCGTCAAGCACAGTGGTGGAGGGGTGATGATTTGGGCTCATTTTGCAAGTACGGGACCTGGGCACCTTGCAGTTATTGAATCGACCATGAACTCCTCTGTGTAGTGAGAGAGAAATCAATCAAAGTCAAGCCCCAAACTTCACTTAGCCCCTATTCTTTTCAGTAGCTAGAAAGTCCCCTGGCCCTTCGTGTAAAAAGTGTACTGAGGACAACGTGGATTATGACCATGTGACTGGAAGGTAATCAGTCAGCAGGCATACTCTAATCCTAACTGATAAAAGGCTATTTGTTTGGTGCATGAACGGGTGGATCTAATGTAAATACATGGTCCTCAAAAGAAAAAGGAAATATGAATTAGGCTATTTTATCCTCCAAATGGAAGCATTATAGAAAATATAAAGCAGTGCTTCTTGGCGCAACTGTATTACGGATACGACTTTTCGAGCATATCAGACATGTCGGTTCATCGCTTCCTTTTTGTTCCTTGCTGCTCTCACACATATAACTGGCCTCCGATGGCCACCCCAGGGGCGTCACTGCCCCCTTGTAGGGAATTTGGCTCCAGTTAAGCGCCATCCACTGGGTATGGCACGGCATTGCAAAGTAGAGTGATAGAGTTTTCATCTGTGCTAACATAATTGCAAAAGGGTTTTCTAATGATAAATTAACCTTTTAAAATGATAAACTTGCATTAGCAAATACAACATTCCACTGGAATGCAGGAGTAATTGTTGCACATAATGGGCCTCTGTACATATGTCGATATTCCATTAAAAACAGCCATTTCCAGCTGTGATAGTCATTTACAAAATTAACAACGTCTGCACAGTATTTCTGATGAACCTGATGTTATTTTAATGGACAAAAAACCTTGCTTTTTCCCAAAAGCAAGGAAGTGACCCCAAACATTTGAACAGTAGTCAGTCATCACATTCGGCAACTCCCAGTGAGACAAACTGATTTGGATGCTTTTAGTATACATTTAATTACTGTACACTGAACAATGGAGGTTTCTGAGAAGTTCCACTTGCAATAAGTCAGTCATCATATCTGCCAACTACTACATCCTTTGAAGTGTCACAAATCGGTTTAGTATATGTATGAAGTCCGTTTTTAAGATTTATTTAACTATACTTTAAAATACAATTGCTTATTCTTCTTCCGAGTGTCCTTTTGGAGGAACTTCACGGATTTGTCTGTTAGAAAATCGTAGCAGAAATGCTCCAGTATCGATCCTCGTTCGTACTGAATGCACTTTATAGACGATCCCTAACAAAGGATTGGGCTTCTATCGATAATTTATCGATTTCGCGGAAAACGCTGCATGACGACGATTAAAAAATGAACATATCAGTCACTATACTATGTGGTATAGTAGAATCTGTATATTCTTCTGAAACAGAAAAATGTTAGTTTAGTGATTTTTGATGGGGTCGTTTCTAAGATATAGGGAAGGTAAAGCCGAATATCCAGCTAATATCCAATATAAAACCAATTTCACCACGCTCGAAGAGATCCCAGGCTATATGACCGTAATGTACGGAGATATTCGGTAGTTATTTATACGACTTTAACACCATTTCAGCGCCCCTCTGACACCCCTCTATTTAAACTAAAAGCACACACTTCTGCCGCGGTTTTCGTGTGACGATAATTCCACATAGATCACCGTTAATCTAGGTCTTATTTTAAAACCCAAAGTGTCAAACTTTCTTCCGACGCAGCGCCGCTACTCACCGGGGACGGGAGTCGCTCCGCTTCTCAGTTACTTGCGTCGGCAGTGAATTTCATGGTTGTTCTTTCTGTCAATGCCAAAGTCAGGAAGGTAACAGTGTTGTTTTATTATTTTGTGCTCAAATTACTTAAGACACCCTGCGTTCATTCAAAATATAGAATTTAGATAAATAATTCCAGCTTTCCTTTCTGTCTGTCGCACTCTTGCTGGTGCTACTGTCCTTGTCATGTCAGTAAATGCTATACATAGATATGCGCACTTCCGGACCCCCCCCCGCACTGCTAAATAGGATGAGCGGTTACAGAAGACGGGTGGATCGAGATATCCGCACGTGTCTTGCAATCGCGTATGGTGACATGGACTTACAGTAAAGTAGCTCCACCGGCTGACAGGCGCTGCCTGTGCGAATGGGGGCAAGTTTGAAAGCGCGTCGCCGAGACGCCCGCCCGTTGACCGTCGCTCAGTCAGCGGCTCCCCTGTACGGGCGACCCCCTCCCACGCCCAAGTACACAAGTATATATGCGCCACATGGTTTTCCGTGCCACCCAACAATCAGTCCACACATGCGCGTCGCGCCACCCGAAACGGAATTTTAATAAAGGATGCATTTGTATCCTGGGGGGGTTCAATTTCATAATTTAAAGGATCTATCTATGTGTTTTTATTATGCTATTTGGTCAGATCTGTTTACTCTTTGCACTTTGTATTTTTTCTATACTATAGACCTATACAGTGGTACCTCGGTACACGTCCTGTTTGGAAGCGAAAAGGTTTGCTTATTATACGACCTTTGTATGGAATACGACTCGCGTGCTAGAACTTGTATGGGTCACAATGAGTGAGGACACCGCGCGCTACCCTTCTTTACCTCTCGAGACAAAGCCACGATTGCCCACGTGCTTCAGTACGCCAGCTGCTACCATTCAGTGAACAACCCGTGCTATAATGACTGTCTTTTCATTTATTTCATGTAATTGTTTTTGTATTTATGTATGTTATTATTAAGCAGAGTTTAAAGTATTTTATACAACCCCATCAATGTATAATATGCCAGTAACAATAGGATTTTTTTCATGGGAACGGATTAATAATTTTCCCTTCATTTCCTATGGGAAAAAATCATTTGGTATATCTCCAAGGACCTGTAACGGATTAAGGACCAGTGTGCGAAATATCTGTCAATATTCGAGGGGGCCCCCATCTCCCTATTGTTGCGCAATACCGATCTTGAGACCCCCTTAAAATTTTGCTTTTGAGGCTTTCGGGGGGTGTCGGACTCCCCTGTATTTCGCACACTGTTAAGGACGTATACCGAGGTACCACTGTATTTGTATCTGAGAACTTCATGGGCGTCCTTAGGTCCAATCATTCGGTGCCCCGGGTACTTTAAGCCTAGCTCTGAGTATTTTAGCCCCGATGCCAATCTTCCTTCAAGAAAAAAATAAAGTCAATAAAAAAGTCAAGCCTCAGGTAAGTTTGATTTAGCCACTAATATTTTCAATAGATAGAAACTCCCCGGGGACACTTTATATATAGCTGCTGTGTGCAAAACGATTTCCCTCTGAGCTCAGTTAAGTGTTTATTGTCATCAATTAATCAGACCAACCAACACAAGTATCAGTCGGGCATTGGTCCCTGGCATCAACAGGGCTGCACTGAGCACAAAAATCTGTACTGGAGTTTTGCCCATATAGGGTTACTGCAAATACATAGCTATAATAAAATTAGGTTCCCCCTGATTAATTTTTCCAAGTGAGGGTGGGGGAGGCCGGGCCTGGCCCACCAGTGTTGAAACCAGACCTACGCCCTTAGAGAATCTAGTAATAAGTAAGCAGTAATTGCTTTGTCATTAGCTTAGCCGCAGTTTGCAGTTTAAACCATTTGCTGTGCCTGTTTGGCTATCTAGAAGTCTGAAAAGGATTCCCCTTTATTGTATGAGGTGACCAGCCCGTGACAGTTAGGCATCGCTTAATGAGCAGTGTTAAGATTCACAGTTATAGACCTTGTCATACTTGGCAGGACGAATGAGCAGGGGCTGGTGTTCTGGGGATTTTATTAGGAATGTGAACTGAACAGAACTGAACTGGGGCAAGAAATAGCGTTGTTATGGGTGACTGCCCTTTGCGGCCAGCTTGCTCTGACCTACAGAGAGCTGGGAGAGGCGTAAAGAGAATTTCCCCCAGAGGATCAATAAAAAGTATCAATCAATCCACCAATCAATGAATTGATTGATTGACTGATGTATTGATTGATCGATGGACCATGAGGGGTTGGAACACGGGGATTGAAACCAGGAAAGAACATGTGCGAACAGGAGTAGCGACATTAATGACAGGACTGCAATGGAACACAGGACTGGGAAGCACTTATATACAAGACAGATGAGGGAGTTAAGAAGAGGCAACTGGGAGCGATTGACACGAGGGCAAGAACAAGAGGTAAGACAAGTGAGCAACAGGTGTGGCTCGTTAGGGCCATGCTAGGGCGGAAACAGGAGGGTCAGATGGGTGGGGCGTGACATTCCAAGAGCTCCAATTACAATTAAAAGTAGTTCATTAATTCCCCAAAACTAGAAATATTCACCAGTCTGGTATACAAATATAAAAAAATACAAGCAAAGAACCAAAGTACTGCAGAATGATACAGACACAATGACAATGTCAATGACAGAAATAATAAAAATTGTAACACTGGCATTAATCATATAGGCCCAGTGGCTTTGTTAGCTTTTTGGGGGGGTCTTTATCCAAGACACTTGACTAGACTGTGTTACAATTCATTTTTAGCATGTGAAAACTAAATGGTTCATGATACAGAGGGAAAAGGAGACAATGGATATAAAATAAAAATCCTTGGGGACCCCCAGACGGTCCACGTTTTTGCTGCATCCCACCTCCCTGCCAAACAGTCCAAATTTTTGCTTGAGCTGGGAGGCAGCAAAACCCTGGACCATCTGGGGGTCTCCGGGGACTGGGTTGGGAAACACTGGCCCAGACTATCAAGGTCAACCGGCTACTCAACCTCACTAGCTGGACCGACCCTAGATTTTGGGGTCCCGCACAGTAAATTTTCCGTGGCGGAGAGCGCCAGTAAAATGCACAATGTGGCAGATCGCCCCGGGGCATGCTAACGTCAGAAAATGATGGTGGTATTAAAAGTGAAAACTGGTGCAGCTCTGTCAGTTAGTTGGTATCCCATGCAAATCAGAATGAGCAGACAGATGGTGTATTTTATGACCCTTGAAAAAGCAGTTTCAGGGCTGTGTCTTCGACAGAAGCCAGGCTAAAATGTATCAAGTAGGCGAATGTTTTTCGCATCCAAGCAGGACCGAAAATGAGCCGTGAATATTTTCTTTATAGAATTTTGGACACAAATCAGGTATTTGAAACGAATGTGTAATTGCTGAGCACCTGTTATCCAAGTTTCGTTTACTTGAAATTGTTTGGGAACAGCACCCGAGGGGAAGGATGTCTTCGTTATACCAGTTATGTGCGCTGTCATCTCCCTGGGAATATTTAAAGAGGTGGGAAGTTGTGTTTATTGTTCGTCAACTAATACAAACACAGCGGATGAGCAAATATTATGTTGGCATCAGACCTCCAACATTAAACACAAACAGTTCACAAATGTTTTTGTTTAGTCCATAAAATGTTCACTACCAATATTACTTGGCAGCAGAGGTTCAGACTAGTTTGTTAAATAAGTAACCGTCTTAAAAAGGTAGCAAGGGTAATCTCTGTTGTGATTAAAAAGGTTAGGAATGACATGGCTAGACGAGCGCTATACCAGTCTTGCCACTGTCAGATTATGCCATCTTAAACACTGATAACTCTGTAAACTCTTTGCCACTCCTATTCATTAGAAAGAAAGAACAAACAGGCTTCAGGAAAGGAAGAGGATGTATGCATCAGACCTTTGCATTGCGAAACAACCTAGAGCAGTGCTTAGAATGGAACACATCCTTGTGTATCAACTTTATCGATTTCAGGAAGGCATTTGATAGTGTCCATCGTAACACTCTTTGGAAGATACCCCCGTACTACGGAATCCCACCTAAGATAAGTACAATCATAGAAATCTTCGATGAAAAATTTGAGTGCAGCGTCCTTATGAGCAACACTCTCACTGAATGGTTCCCTGTACAGTCCGGAGTGAGACAAGGGTGCATCATCTCTCCCATCCTCTTCCTACTTGCAATAAACTGGATCACAACCAACACAACAGCAGACAAACCCAGAGGCATCCAATGGACCCTGTCCTCTCAGTTGGAAGACCTTGACTTTGCAGACGACTTTGCTCTCCAATCGAAAACTGACAGGTTCAACAAATATGCCAGACAGGCCGGACTTAACATCTTAACACCTCCAAAACCCAAGTGATGTGCATAAAATCCATCCCCACAGCACCCATCCAGGTGAATGGAGCACCACTTGAGTTTGTGGAGGACTTCACCTACCTTGGCAGCCTTATCAGCGAGGACAGAGCTGTCCATAAAGACACTAGAGCAAGGCTGGGAAAGGCTCAGGGCGCCTTTTCCCAACTCCGTTCCACCTGGAGGTCTAAACAATACGCCTAAAAACAAAGATGCTCCTGTACAACACCAACATAAGTCTGTCCTCCTGAATGGTTCAGAGTGTTGGCGTGTGGTCAGTACAGACATGTGGATACTTGAGGTCTTCCACAACAGATGCCTCAGACGAATCTGCCAGATCTTTTGGCCCAACAAAATATCCAACCAACAACTATACAAGAAAACAAGCAGTCAAAGCATCACCGAGGACATTACATTAAGACGCTTAAGATGGCTTGGACATGTGTTAAGGGTGGAGCAGAACCGCATCCCAAGAGTTGCCTTAAGATGGACACCACCTGGAAAAAGAAAATCTGGAAGACCCAAAAACACCTGGTGTAGAACTGTGGTACAGGAGCTTCAAAAGATGATCCTGTCATGGGGAGAAGCAGAACATCCTGCAAAGGATCGCATGCGATGGAGAGTGCTCATTGAAGCCTTATGTCCCACAAAGGATGAAGAGGATTGATGATTCATTAGAAAGTAATTATTACACATTGGCAACATCTGCCGATTCTCTTTTAACAGAAGCTATTAAATCCAGAACTTGACTAACCACTGTATCACAGTTACCTGCAGCTTAATTAATTCCATTTAATTGCCGTGCAATAGTCACAGAGGGAGGGTGAATTGTGATCAGAAGATCAAAAAAGAACTGACCTAACATGATGAATGTTGTGGGACTGTGCATGTGCGTCGGTCGAGGCATCCTGAAGGCATTGGTTAATATGTATGACATCACTGAGCATCATTTTCTGTTTTATTCATAACCATAGACATGTGTAGACATGGTCGTCCTGCTAAGATGGTACGGTGTTACCCTAATAACAAACCATGGGTAACACAGGAAGTCAGAGCTGTCCTCAACAAGAAGAAGAAAGCCTTTAGGAACAAAGACAAGGAGGAGATGAGAGCAGCACAGAGGGAGGTGAAACGCTGCCTGAGGGAAGC
>JAODLD010000070.1:3564524-3577109 GCA_026781065.1 Mormyrops boulengeri | reverse complement strand
TACAATTGGCAGACCCTTGAGGGTACAACCCCAGTGACAAGCAAAGGTACAAATTTGTACCCTTTTTTCTGAGAGTGTAGGATTTAAGACGATTCAGTTTCATCGTCTCACAACATTGCTCTGTGTATCGATTTGGCACTGGCTACAAAGCGAAGACATTAGGTAATTATAAGGCTTTTTTGAATATCAAGTTTTATTAGTCTGGCATAAAACCATAGGAGACTTTTCGCCTTTTTAATGTGCTTCCAAAACAAATCTCACAGAACTGTGTTCCGAAGATTGCATTAGAATACGGACCAAACAACAGAACAAAAGTATCACAAAGACACACTTTACCGTGCCTTTCGCCGTCCCTCCACCCCCTCCACAGGTAACAGGGACCTGGCTACAGCTATAATCTACACACGTGTCCTGTGATGGGACAGTCTGTCCTGGGCACCCCCTGCGCTTCCAGGGATAGGCGCCAGACTCACCACAACCCTCCCTGGCTAAATGGTTATGGATGATGAATGGGGCGGAGCGAAAGCATTTATCTTTCCGCCGCACGGTCTGAAATTCCTTCCTTTGGGCTGCAGAGAGCTTCCATCTATCGTTAATAATCCAGCCCAAGGTCACGGTGATTCTGGAGATTGTCTCAGGAAATTCAGGACACAAGACAGGGGACATGCTGGACAGGAATGTAGAAAACCTGTTAAAATAATTCACTTTTTCTGAAGGGACTAAACAAAGATTAATCTTTGTCTTCTAGAAACAAGCTGTTTCATTGCTTTAATGCGGACAAAACCAGGAAGGCATACGAAATTATGATTTTAATGTGCTTTTATCTGAAGCAACATGGTACCATGAAGTATGAAGTAATTTAAGCAGAAGTTAAGCGAGACAATCTATCTATTTTTAAAGCACCATATTATATTTCTAAACATCCTTGATTATCAGCAACAGCGCAGAACACCGGTCACATGACCATTATTTAGCCGGAACTTTCCGGAGAAGTCGTGAATGTCGTGGTTGTGATTGCTACATCTCCGGTGCCACTTGGTGACAGCCTCTGCTGTGAGATCCACGCCCGATCCCGGGGTCACAAAGACAAAAATAAACTTGCACGTCTTCAGCAGAGACCCATCCTGTTCTGCACTTGTAACACTTACCGCGCATGCGTGACTCTCCGCTAACGAGTCACTTCCGAATACCTCCTCAGCCTCCTCCTATTTCTAATTTTAATTAGAATTTTTCTAATCTGATTTATTTATTTATTTTTTTTTATCAAAAGGCATTTTTGTTTTAACCACGTAGGAGGTAAGGAGCATACACCGATACATCGCGTTGCCGCATCCACCACACGTCAAACCACCTAAGGGATGAGAACCTGAGTGCAGCCATGTGGCAGGTGATACCTCAGCACCACACTAGTCCGAATGGGTTAGTGTGAGGTTTTTTTCTGGTGGCTGGAGTTCCAATCCTGCCACCAACCCGCAAGTTATTCCCTGTAAGTTGGTGGAGGACCTCCTTATAGGGCTGGATGTAGATTAACATCATACCCAGGACGAAGCAATTGCAGATTAAAGGCCTTACTCAAGGGTCCAATGGAGCAGAATCACTCTGGGCATTCACAGATTCCTAGCCTCAGAGTCACCGCGCCACCTGTAAATACTATGTACCACGTACATGGTATTTAAAAATGTAGCCATTTTTTGTTTCCTAGTTAAGTCATTTTGCCACGGACCGAAACGAGTCTTGCCGTGGACACGTTTGTCCGTATACGGACTGGTTGACGATCCCTGGCAAAGTATGTTCACTCACAGAGGGGATTTATCTCTGCTTGTTGGTGGTTCTCATACATACAGTAGATACATGCATAGAGTTAAGACAAGACGAGTTTTGAGGTCTCCCTTTAATATATAGAGGGAATATGATGACCGGATGTGGTTCGGAAGCTCATTCCACACATGAGAAACGTCTGGAGTGACACGTCTCGCGTGGTGGAGGAATCTCCAAGCGGCGATGGTATGCTGACTGAAGAGGGTAAGATTTGGCATTGGACTTAAGGAACCCCTTTATGCAATTGAATCCCTGTCCATTAATGCAGGAGCAACAATTTTATGCAAAGATTTTAGCACACGTTACAGCGCATACGAACCTAAATTTTGGTCAGTGTTTCTGTTTTGTTAAAATCGGAACCAACGTTTAAATCAAGTAATATTTGTTGTTTCATCTAACTTTTTTTCAACCTGCATACGTACCATGTATCATGTAGGAGCTGAGTAATACAGGCAGTAATAGGGAAATGACATTTCTTGTTTAGTTTTGCTACTACATAAAATTAACAAAAACCTGCAATTCTAGAGTCACATTCAATCCTGCAACTATACATAATAGCGCCTGATTTTATTGTTCATTAATAGATTATCGTTAAATATAGATGCAACAGAATGAATTAACATTGACAGGATATAACTGCCTTTCAGGCCAAAACCGTTGTTGGTTGTAGGATCTCTAATTGACCACGAGATGGCAGCACCCCCCCGTAGAGTTATTTTGAATTACTGGGTCATAAAATTCCTTAACCACAAATCCAGTAGAAGGTTATGGCGAGCCGGAAGATACAGGAGACCAGGCTGGGGCACGCTGATGATTAGATAGCCTTCATATATATTAAATGGCCCGATCACCTGAGGGTTTGTCCAGTATGGTCGCTTTATTCCAGAAGTAAGAGAGAGAATTGCATGAACAGCAATATTTTCTATCCACCAATACGCTCAGATGAAGCCTAACTGAACACTTTTCACTCGTTTTGTGTGTCATGTACTATGTTAACCGTCTATCAAAACCCCTTAAAAGGTTCACTGTGTTTTGACTGTCACCAGTTCGTTTTTTATTTATTTTACTTTTCTTCTCCACTAGAGGGAGCACATGACCTGTATTATAGTTCATGAAATACCCTTAGTCTTTTGAGGGGTAGGCGGATACCGGCAGAACGGTGTATGAAACAGGATAGACAGTTAGATACACAGACTACAGGTTTGTCACCTGACTTTCAATGACTTCATGTATTTAGGTATTTAATCATGGGACATAACAGTAATGATCCAGATTTTTGGTGTTCTGAGATTGACGGCTGGTTGTCTGTTCACGGACTTTGACATTCTCAGTGGTGGCTGGGTCGCATTTCTCCAGAAGGGCAGAGACGGAAGGAGGTTACCTCTGTCTGGACCACGACGGCACTGAAAAAGGTCTGAGATCCGCTTTCACTCCCGGCGAGGGATGATTGGTACCAAAACATAATCAACGAGTCATAATCACTGTTGCTCTCATAATTTCCTGTTGGTTGTCAAACGCTCAATACACTACACCGTTACACACAGCGTGTCCAGCTGCGTCGTTTTAGTTGTTGTGACCAAGACTGATATTTACATTCTGCAGACCTGCGTAAACACCGTCTCCCGTTCTCCCTATTTTCGGGCATTTTATCCGTCTAATGTTTCAGTCATTTCATTTCCCCAGGAAAATCAGAAATGAAATCCATAACCCATGGAGGCAAGGCGACTCGGGCCGCGTGAATTTTATGCAAGCGCGATATGTTAATTAAAACTATAACCGCATTAGCATTTATGTAAATACTGACTAATTCGCATGTTTTATTCAGCATCCTAATGTTGATAAGCACCTCAGAGACGCTGCTGAAACTTTACCGTATCTATATCCCCGTCCCCCCGGACGAGCGGCACTGAAGCCTGCCAGCTATAGTAATTAATGCCGATAATATATAATACGCGAAGCGCCTTTTCCTCTAAGCAGACACGGTGGGGTTTTGGGAAAGTTAAAAACGCGATGACATACATTTTCTCCGTTTCCCTGTCAACAGGCAGATGCGCGCACATCGACATGCTAGTTAAATTTGCAAAAGGTATATTTGAAATTTAGCGCTGGAAATACTTGTCTTAAATTCTGGAAACACACACTTTAAGCACTTCAGACCTGAGTATTTACTATGGCCTACATTTTATTACGTATAAGAAGTTAATCGGCGCTTTTGTGTGTTACTCTCTGAGAAGCCCTGGGGTTTCGCTAATGCATCTGCATTCCGTGGGGGAAAATACACCGGTATGAATTTGCGGAGCAGATCCATGAACTGCACCCTGTTCATTATAGGCCTACCCAGTGTGCGAAATACGGGGGGGGGGTCCGACACGCACGATTAACCAATGAGACCCCCGAAAGCCTCAAAAGCAAAATTTTAAGGGGGTCTCAAGATCGATCTTGCGCAACAATAGGGAGATGGGGACTCCCCCGAATATTGATGGGTATTTCGCACACTGGGCCTACCCTATAAACTTAACATCCTGTCCATGGAGAGACAAACAGACTCCAGCGCAGCTCACTGAATTAAGTACTTTATTAGGCGTTAATTACTTCAACTCGGGGAGGTGGTGGTGGAATGACTGGGAAATTCAAAGTAAAGTACTGGGACCGCAGCTCTGCCAGCCCTGTAAATCGGCTTGATTTCACTGAATGAGCGTTTAAGAGCCGAACCGAAAATTCCCGGCCTCCAGCATCAACATTTAGCAGAGTAAACACTTCTAAAGATCAACCACAAGCCGTAAAAGTCACTCGACAGAGCGGATCCAGCAGCAGACACCTGCCGAGCGGGTAAATACTCAGCGATTCCTGTAAAAACAGCCTGTCCTGTTCCGTCCATTAAAGGAGCGGCTTCTGGATCATCGTGTTCTTGCAGGGTACGTTCCCTGCTCACGTTTGACATGTTACCTCTGCCCTCCTCCCACCCCCCGCGAGTCCCTCGTGTTCCACATCCGTCAGACCCGACCGCCAAACCGAGGCAGAGAACAGAGCCCCCAAGGAGGATGTAATTTGGGGTAATCGCGTATAAATAAATTTACATCACTCACCTATAATAATGAGGCAAATGAAGTTTTGTCAAATTCTGTCACGGATGGATTTGCATCTGATGCAAAGGTGGTGCAGTACGACTCAAGAGGGCCTACAAAAATCTAGGGGTACCTTTATCACAGCGCCCCCTGCTGATCAGTGCGGGGGGGATATCAGTGCTTGAACTTGAGTTTTTATGTTAAATGCATTTTTACCTATATCACATTTAATATCGTATCTCCCATTTCGGTTCTTTGTAAATCTTGGTTCAGACATTTAGGATAAAATGGGTCTTTGCTTTAAAAAGGTTGCCAACCTCTGGCTTAGACTGATTAAGTTGATTGTCTTGTCTTCATTTGATCAGAAAAACAGCATAAAACTCCTCTATGAGGCTGTAAAGGTGAAGGGAAATTTTTGCACCATGAAAGCCACATGACTTTGCTCACTTTAAAAAAGTGTTCTCTTGTAGAACTCAGTTACCTACAATTTATTGCGTCTTTCCTAGAGTCCACACCACCTGACCTCAGTTAAGTAATTGGCTCTTCTTCTTCATCCAATCAGAATACGAGTAGCTGCTCCGCAGGCTGCTGATTTCAGCACTGGACAGCTCCCCACAGAAAACCCCCAAATCATGCTGGGACTCGAACTCACAACCCTGGAGATGTGAGACAAAAGTATAGCCAATGAAGCCATTGTCACATCCTTGGTGTGGTTTTGCTTTAACAGTTTAGCTAAACAGACTGGCACCATGGCTACACAAATTCAGGGTTGTGCGTTTGATTCCTAGCACAGCTTTGTGTGTGAGTGGGTGGATTTTTCAGTAGACGATGGATATCAACTCTGGGCTCCTGCGATCGACTTTGAAAAGCAGGCAGAGCTGGAGTGAGTGGATGCATTTCGGAGATACACTCTCAGAAAAAAGGGTAAAAATGTGTTCCTTTGCGTGTCACTGGGGCTCTACCTTTGTAATTGTACCTTTTATAGTACAGAATTGGACTCTTAGGAACATCCCAAAGCTATCCTGAAGGCTATGAGCGCAAGGCAGGGAATAATCCAGGAAAGATAAAAATATATCAGACATAAAAATAAAAGAAATTAAAAAATCTATAAAACATTAATAAAAAATAAGAAACATTTACGAAAACTGAGCAATATAAGTGTTGTTTTAAATGGGACTTAAAAATGACCACTGAGTCTGCTGATCTAATTCTTGGAGGTAAACTGTTCCGCACTCTGAGAACCATGATAGAAAATGCTTTATCACCTTTGGTTTTTAGTATTTGGAATGGCAAGTAAATCTTGGTCAGATGATCTGAAAGGTCCAGCTGTTTGATAAGCTCGTACTCCGGAGGTAAACCATGCAATGCCTTAAAAGTGATCAATTATTATTATTTTTTAAAAATAAATTCTGAATTGAATGGTAGCCAGTGAAGTGACGCCAAAATTGGGCTAATATGCTCACGAACCATCAAAAGATAGCGACGCTGTAACCTTCTCAATTGATAAAAGCCGGACCGTACCAGTTTATTTACATGAGTAAATGTTTTCTGATATATGGGCTGTTCCCCATTGCACTGGGTCCATGCATGCACTAAATATCACATATTAGTAGAATAATCGGAGCATTGATCCAAATGTAGCTGCAGCCAGGGAAGGAGACACGCATAGACTGGGCGGACTTCATGGAGGATCCAAACCCTCTGTCCAGATGCGTAGAACTGTGTTTGAAAGTATCGCAGGGGGTCCGTCTCAAGGTAAGTAAAGGAGAGCTTTACTGTAGTAGACTGCATTTCGTTTATTTGGCTATCCCAGAGCACTGTAGTAAGAAATGTTGTATGTGCGTTTGTGTGTTATATACATGTATTTTATAGCCCGTGGAGTATTACTTTCAGCACCATTGACGAATATAATTTTTATATCCTGCTCAAATTAAAGTACTATTTAGTTTACTTTGATTAAAATCAGGTTCCTGTCACCATGCGTTTAACCTCGTACTTTATTCTTACGCAACGATCTGAATAATTAGACGGTTAGGTGCCTTTAACTTTGTTATGGATTTTAATATATCAATCTTATCAATATTATTAATAATATATTTTAATATTATTAATATATTAATATTCTGACAAAGAGGGGAACTATGGCGTATTGAATACTACATTATTCAGTGAGTTGGTGGGTGAAGCGTAATGACCATACACGCGCACTGTGAATGAAGCGCAGTTCATGGAGCGATAAATCTGAACTGCATGACAGTGCATGTGTATGGTTGACGGAAGAGGAAGGGGCGACTGGGGAAACCCGGGAGAGGCTCACACCTCCACTGGAAGACATATGAATTCCAGAGCCCTGAAACCCCCGACTGGTGTCAGAATAAGGTCACGAGCTACATGAAGGCTATGCAGTGCCCCTAGTGGCACAACAGAGTATTTTTGTCTTGGCTTTTGGACCTATGGCTCCGCGTTCAGTGAAGGCAGCTTTGTGTTTTCTAAACCGCACCGCATTCTCCGTTAATACTGGCGGTACTGACCTTGAGATGGGCGTTGGTTTCAACACCATGCGGCTCTTCAGCGCTATGCGCCTCAGAAAAGCCATCCACTTTATCTAGCTTTACAGTGCCTGTGAGATTACTCGCTTCTCTGGCTCTCCATCTGTTTTAGGTCTGATGGCGGCCTGCCTGTCCCTCCCGGCTTCAGACAGGGACCCGCAGTACTAAGCTGCTTCAAAAGACTGGGAAAAATGAAAAAAAGAAAAACATTAAAAGTCCATTTTAGCTAAAGTTAATTTATTCAAAACTGTTCACTCTGTGTCCTCACATACCAGCTGAAATCATACAAGTTTTGATTGAAATGTACATCACAGTTATGTGCCAAACTAATAAATAAGGATTATTCTGTTGGCTTTTGGCCTCCTGTCTCTTCCTCTATCTCTCCCTCTGTCTTTCCTTCTCTCTGTCTCCCTTTCTCTCTCTCTATTTCCTTCTCCCTCGCTGTCTTTCCTTCTTCCTGTCTTGCCTTCTCTCTCTCTCTCTCTCTCTCTCGCCTTCTCTCTCTCTCTCTCTCACACACACACACACACACACACAGACATACCTCCGAAAGCCAGCCATGGTGATAGCAGTAAGTGATCTTTCTCTTGCTGGTGTCCTTTGTCCCAGTCTCATTCCAGATAAAACTTCATCTTGTCCCACATACATTTCAGTCTTCGTTTTCAAACGAGCGTCATATTCAGTACATTTTCATATAGTGTCTTTCCCAGTGTAGTTGCCCAGAAGTTATTAACAGAGGAGATTGTAGCAGCATTTTGACATAGATACAGACAGTACCAGTCAAAAGTTTGGAGGCGCCAAGCTGCCTACAAAGGAGAGTGATAGTGTGTCACATCACATGACCTGGTCACCTGACCTAAACACAGTAGAGATGGTCTTGGCGGAGTTTGACCGGAGAGTGAAGGGAAAGCAGCTAGTGAGTACATATGTGGGACCTTCTTCAGAAGCTGAAGAAGCATCCAGGAGGTCACCTCATGGAACTGGAGTAGAGGATACTGCAGGGTCAGTCAGTCCCTGGGGCAACTGGGGTTAAGGGCCCTGTGGTGGGATCACTCTGCTGACTGCAGGATTGAACTGGAAACCTGTTCAGTCCCAACCCACAGATCTGCCCCCCTCCCCCCCAAATTTTTTTTGTATAATACTTTTTCGGTCCGTGCATAATTTTATATGTTATTTTATAGTTTTGATGTGCCTGTGATTATTCTACAATGTAGAGAAGAGTACAAAAAGGCTTGTCCAAAATTTCGACAGGTACTGTAAATACAACAGCAGCGGGCAATGTTGCGCTGTTTTGAAAGTCAGTGCAGAAATAAGGCAGAAGCCTTTGAAGGACACTAAAGATAAAACTCCAGGCTCTAGGAGAAAAATCTCTGGGCCTGCAAGGTGGAATAGCTGTACGCAGAGCCTCTGGCTTCCGAGTCGCAGACAGAACTCCTGTTGTACTTTTGCAAAAGCAAGGATTATAGCCCAAAATTTTACTAAACATACCTACAGCATTGAACAGTATTATAGCTATGTCACACAGTGCTGTCTCTCTCTGGCTGCACACAGTATCGGGGACTATGGGCGGGTCTTGCAAAAAATGAACGTGATCAAGGGTTTATCAGCTGATCTGTTGGTGCTATTATTCTGATGCCACTAGGTTGACCACCGAATCCATCTCAGGAGGTACACTATAAGCTACTTCAGGTTTTACAAACTACTTTAAGACTGAAAAGCTCCTCTGCTTGTCTAAATACTTCAGTTATTCTTCTGGTGTTTTGACTGATTTGTTTCCTTGACTGAAAGACTCATCCAACTGTTTCCTATTAACATTAGTGACACATTCATGATTACAGGAGACTGACCAATCAGCACACAGCAAGAACTGGTTGCTAAAGTGAAATCCAGGTCATTGTAATTGAAATGTTATTTTGCAAACCCTGTCCTAACTCAGAGTGCCCCCCCCCACCCAGACATGGATTAGGGGGTCACCCTAGATGACACTGTCACAACACAACACTGTCATCTCCTCACTGAAGAAATGTGCAGAAGAAAGAGCAGATAATTCAATCCTGCAAACGAGTTTATGCAAGACTGCCCAGCAGCAGGGTCACTTTCGAACAATTCCAGCTGAAATGTCACCCATCGCATCGCCAAACAGGCCGATGCGTTTCCTTAATCTTGAAAAACTCATGCATGAATCTCACTGTCAGACAGACTCCCATCGAATCAGAAGAGTGGGAGATCCTTAAAGGGCAAGTGTGAGAAACAAGACAGATACCATCCTGAATGACAAACGATTCCCAGAATCCCAGGGCACCCTAAACGCATCAGCAAACATGATCAGGTGGGTGGGGTATTGTCCGTGTCTCCTGGTGTGTGCTGCCGATGATGGATCAGCGCCGCCCTTCTGGCTGACAGCAGTAAGACGCTCAAAGAGCTCCATAAAAACCCGAGAAACTGCTCCAGTAACGTATGTTTTGCCAGTTTGTCTTAAATGCTTGCAGTTCAGAAAAACCCAAAGCTTTAGAAAAAGTTCTGAAAATTGTTGGATCGGCTGCACTGGGGACAGTGATTCACTGCTTCAGAACCGCTTCTCCAGGATCTGGGAACACCGTCTGTTACTAAAAGCCCGTCGGACTTTCCTTAGCTATGGGGTAATAAGCTGCTTTAAGAGAGGGGTATGGTGATCAAATGAAAGCAGATGTGGGGCAGGTGGATTACGTGTGGGGAGGTTATGGGGGACAGAGTGACTCCTGAGGGGGTGGGGGGGGGGCACTCGTTCCTGACCGGACCTCCCAAACATCTCCGCCAATGGCCATCTTGACCTCCCACATCCAGATCATCAGCAACAGCCCAGAGATCGTACATCACAGATCAGCAGCCCGTTCAGACTTCAGTCCCATCACCCTGCTGCACTCCCTGGAGATTCACAGCCCGTCAGCCTGTCGTATCTCATTAGGGTCACCTGTGTCTCTTCAACTACCTAATTAAGTGATTAATCAGTGACTGGAACATGGGCATCTCTGCTCGTCTGCCTCTTACCCTGAAGATCCCGTTTCCGCCTCCTGCTCTCCTGCGCATTTCCTGATTGCTCATTCTAGCTAACCTTCCACCTCTCTTTTCTCTGGCTGTCAGGCTCCACGTTCTCCTGACAATATGGGCGCGTAACAGCAACCAAAAACCTGCACAGAAAAGAAACTGGGACACGTCGTAAATCCCAGGCAACTCCTGTTTGCTTTGTAAATTATGCAGGAATTATGTGGCACATGGTGGGCTAACTGTCTGTGGTTCCATCGGCTTTAGTGAAAGTAAACATATTCCACAGGCAATACGGCCGTTCTAAATAAACAAACAAACATACATAAACAAACATTGTTTACATGCATAAGCATAATATATTTTCTGCCCTATGGATTCGGAGGCTGCGTCACTTTATGGCCGTGTGTGTGCGTGTGCGAGGCCACCGGTTACCATGACTGCCCTACTCGCATTTAATTTCATCTGCTTAGCGCAGCTTTAATTGCCCTTATTAGCAAGCAAATTTAAAGATTAAACTCATTCACCATTAACAGGGGAGATTTCAGTTCAACATGGTGCTGGGAGCAGCCACAGGAAGTGACACGTACAGTCACATGACCTGCGAACCAGCAGAATTATCTGTGCAGAGATAACAGGTGATCGTACAACAATGTCTCTTCTAAGTTAGGCTAACCTCGGGCACTGTCGGCTCTCCACCTCAAACTGAAGACCCCGAGAAGTTTCCCGGCTCCAGTGGTGAATCCTAGTCTCTGTGTTCCCTTCCCACAATTCCATTCCTGTCGCTTCCTCTGATTTGTCTGGGTAATTTGTGTTAGTGATGCTGTTGTTAACATTCATGGAGGTTATTTTTAATGCCGCTGTTACCTTTTTCTTACGTGGTTTGGGACATTGTGCTGGAAAAATGTGAAATAAAAAAATTCATTTATGGAAAGGTATTGACTCAACCTTAAGGTGAACAAGTACAACGGCCATTTAATCGATGCTCCTTCACGCACCCAGGTGAGTTACCCCTGCCCACCGTAACCACGGAAACAGAGTGACGAAAAGGTTGAGCTGACCTCGAGGTCCTCGTCTGGAAATTTCCGTTAACAGTCCAGACATTATTTCCCAGCATCTTTATGGTGAGCAGATTGAATCTTCAGTTAACGACTTTCCATCAGACACTGCATCGCTGCCAGCTCTTGACGAAAACTCATCCTGCTGAAAAATGTCACACTTATATATGTTGTTAGGTACTGCTTTATTTTGTGACTGTATTATATTTGTAACAATTTTTTGCCTGTGATGGAATGGCGCTTCATCCAGGGGGCTTCTTGGGCCGCTTAGCTGTGATAGGCCGCAGGCTCACCACTACCCTCCAGTGGACAAGAGGTATAGAAGGATGTATGGATGTTGATCTCAATAAAATAAATAAAATTTGGAAACTTATATTCTGTATCTTGTGTTTAATTGATAGAGACACTTGACTCCTTCACCACTACTCCACCTGCAGTCCACTCTACACATATGACCAGGACAGAACCCAGGAGATGGCGCTACACCTCTGTATTGTCGACTGACATTGCAGGTGTCCATTTCCGCAAGGTCGATTCCTTGCCAGGCTGACACAACACTGTCAGTATCCGACATTAAAGCCAGCGTCATATTCATTAGCGCTAATGAGCATTCATTTATGTCTGAAGATGATTTATCACATGTGGGCAGTGGGATTTAGAGATGGTTCTTTAGATACCACTTTATTTTGTGACTTTATAATATGCGTAACTATTTTTTGCCTGTGATGGAATGGCGCTTCACCCAGGAGGCCTCTTGAGGAAATGATTCTTTCTGCCCTCTGGAAGCTTCTAGGCTTCTTGTTCTCGGAACATTTCCAAAGTGTCCCCCAGGCTTCGGAATAGACGTATTTTCTGGAATGATGCGGGAACGTCGGGTGAGGGAGAGCAGTGGCTGTTGAAGCAGCAATGAGCAGCATATGGGGGCCGGTTCCGACCTGCGGGGCAGGCCAGGGAGGATGGCAAGTCCGGAAGCTTCTCTGGGGGAGCCATCACAGCCCCATTCCGGAAACTTCTTGCCCCGAAGCGGCCGTGTGACTCATTACACTGGGCTGCTACAGCCTCTGCTCCCGCAGT
>JAODLD010000070.1:3526484-3540057 GCA_026781065.1 Mormyrops boulengeri | reverse complement strand
GGGCCCCCCCCCCCCCCCCCCCCCCCGGCCCCCCCCCCCCCCCCCCCCCCCCCCCGGGGGGCGGCCGGCATGAGAGAATGTCTACCTACTTTGGGTAGACATCCATGTCCACATCCAGTAGTACCTGTATTCCACTGTTACTCTCCCCCCGGACATGTACTTGGGTCGGTCCTCCCAGGGGGCAGGCACAGTGGCTATAAGGAAGAGGAAGAGCACTGTCATCACTCCAAAGCTCGCCAAATGGCTAACAGTGGACATGGGCATGCCGGCATTAGCGACTCCCTCCATCTTCCCGGCCACTGGAGGGTCACAAACTTTCCAGTTTACGGGCATCAGCCTACAGCCCAGCTCCACACCAAGCTGCCATCATCCATCGATTTTGTCTGTCAACGGGGCGGCTGACAGGTCACCTCCTTTTCCTTGGACACCTAGAAGAGGAGGGAAGGGATCCAGCCAATTCAACGGACATTGGGAAGACCAGGAGGGCCGAGCCAGACAAAGATTTCGAGAACCAGCAAGCTGAAGCTCCGGTGATCCGGAACTTTATGAACTTCCTTGTTTCGGTTATGGAGGGAATCTGGTGCCGGTTTCAGCTCTGTGGGGGTAATTAAACATCTGTATGATAACCATGATAACACTTCCCTTTGGCTGTGCACCATCCATTCTGCCAGGGGGGAATAATGAAGATGAGAAATACAGACACCGTAGTCCTATTTCAGGAGATACCTGGAATGCAGATGGGTACAAATGATACTTATATTCTCTTCCATTCAGTCTAGAAAAAAACAAAACAAGCACTAGTCTTCATATCACCGAGGATTCAGGGCAAAGTGAAGAAAGGATTAGCTAGGATATGAATGCAAATATTAGGAGAGAAGTATCGTTTTAAGAAGACACGTTAATAGAAGATCAGGAGCTGGAGTGTGAGGCTGGTGAGGATGCTCTCTGAATTTATATATGTATGTGACACAGGGCCGGGGAGCAGTCTAGGAATGGACTGGAAAAGGTCTGCAGTCCAGCATAATTGTGTCTCTGCTCAGGAGGGAAAGTCGGACATGAGGAAAGTCGGCAGGTGGCCTCACGCGTTAGGGGGTGTAATTAGTGATCGAATGCAGGGCGCCACAGTCTGTTGGCCCTCTGTCTTCCAATGAAATTGTGAACTTTTAGCGTCAACACAGATCTAGATAAACAAGGCCATGCGTAGGGAGTTAACTGAGGGCCAGTTCAGAGAACAATGAAAAGGCATCCGAACGAGTGAGACGGGATGAAGCCTCCTGACATATTTTGAGCTTCCCTATGCCAAGCAGAGAGGTTTAACGTGTGTCCTGGGTTCAGAGGGGCCAACAGTGTGACTCCCAACTGTGCTGTACTCGTTTCTCACTCCAGGTTAGTGCATCCCCCACGGACAGTTTTACCTGCCTCTTCTGCTGTACCCAGTTCCAAGTATCTGGGTGCTTGAGCTCAGTCTTCAGATGCTGCCAGCAGAGGCGTCTCATGTGTAAGGATGCCGCTTACAGCGACGGTTAGGACACAGCTCTTCCCACAATGCACCGCAGCCCAGGGGGCCTTTGTTGGCTGTGTCCCTGTAACACCCGCTGAGACTGCTGTCTAAATACGCTACTGGCACACAGGGATGTAGTCAAACATTGGACAGACTTCCTTTGAGCCGTGTTTATCAAGCAGTTTCTTAGGCAGGTGCCAAACCGTATATATTCCTATCTGTGTTGTAGCTTGAAATAAACATCATACGGCTCAGAAGAAGAATTTAAAGGCTTTATTGCAACAGAAAGGCATTAGGACCTCAGTGTTACTAAGCCAGGACTTACATAGAAAGAGAAATTAAAAATCTATTTAAACATGCAGATTATGACTTGTAAATCTGTAACTCTGTAGCCTTGGACACTTACAATTAAATATTGCCATCGGTGATGTCTACGGTAGTGAGGTGAAGACCGCCCAATCCCATCCCCAGCTGGAAGTTCGGGCCACAGATCCAGCGCCCTCTGGTGGAACCAGAGTGCATGAAGATCCTAACATGGTTGGATGGTTATTTTAATTGGCTTGTCCTCCATCTCCTTTCTGGGTGCAGCCCATCACAGGGCGCATGGGCGGAAGTCTCTTGTTATGTCTGCAGAGTTTAAGTGAGAGTGAGGCTCAGGCTCCTCTGCACATCCAAACCAGCTTCCAAATGGGCCTCAGTCTCCCCAATGCGTTTTCGTTGATGCTCCTTTAAGATACAGACTCCCCCTTATGCCGATGAAGGGGATGGTCTATGGCGGAGATCAGAGCAAAAAGCCTCTGGCGTGTCAGCTGTCTCCCACGGTTGCCTGGCGACATCCACCTGCCGTGGCGGGAGCTAGCCGGCCTTCCGGAGACCAGCCATGGGCTGAAGTGGGATCCGGGAATCTAGCAAAATCTGAATAGCTCCCAGCCCGATGAGAGCTGACCCAGATTCAACCGGAAGGGATGTTCCTGGCTGCAGAGACGCTGCTCGTGTGACGGTTTGGCTTTTAAGGTCACGTGCAGAAAGGTAACCTGCAGCTGAACTGCGCCACCAGCTTCCAGAATCTTCAGAGGAAGAGGAGGATTCTGGGAGCTGGGAAGTTGCCGAGGGAACGTAGCCTCATGTGAGAATCTATCCCAAAGATCTCCGCCCTTCAGGAACACATGACCCCCCTCCCCCCCTCGATCCTGGCAGATGGACGACTAGGCTGATCACTCACAGGGGGTGCCGAGCTCACCAGGTAAATACGGCGTCCTCCCCGCCGCTCACCCCTCTCAGCCTCTTCAGACTATTTCTTTTCCTTAAACCAAACCAATGAAGCTTCTGCTGGCTCCCGGTCCAAGATGACACACACTCGGCCATGATGTAAACATCCAAATGGGGGGAGTGTTCCTGACGCACGGTACTCCTCGTGTAAAATGCTACCCAGCGACGGGCTGGGCTAATGTTCCAGGCTCTCACTTTCCACGTCAGCTGGGTATCTGTCAACTCGATAAGTAACCGATGATCATTTTGCAGATTCCGCTACACGTGACACATCGAAGTCAAGATCCCTCGGCGAGAAAAGTGAGGATAGACCTTTTGTGTTACCGTAGGTATGAAACGCTTCAAAATGCCTGTAGAGACATTTACTCATGGAGGTTTCTGAAGGTTTCACCCCCCAGTGACCCTGAGTAAACAGACCCAAGCAATGACAACATTTGAAACAAACAAAGAAACAGGCGTGTCCATGAGGAAGCAGTCACATGGATCACTGGGGGGGGGGGGAGACAGGCTCAATCTGCGCAGGAAACAAACCCCCCACCCCAGTTTGCCTACACATCCGGGTTCAGAAGTCAGGGTAAGGTGCCCCAGGAGGGACCACTACCCCCTCCAAGACACACACACAAAACAGGCAAACGGGAGAGAGACAGACACCCCCCCCACCATAAATGAGTAATGAAGATTCAGCACCGCTGGGATGAAGGTTAACACATGGGGTCCAGATACACACACAGACACCGATATCGACATCATACACACACACAGACACACGCTCACAGATACTGACACAGAAAGACATGGACACCGACTCTGACACAGACACACGCTTACAGGCACCGACACAGACAGACAGACACTGACACAGAAACGCAGACACCAACATAGACGCACACAGACAAACACAGACAGACACCGACACAGACACCGACACAGACACCGACACAGACAGACACTGACATAGACACCGACACAGACAGACACTGACATAGACACACACAGACAGTGACACAGACAGACACCGACACAGACACCGACACAGACAGACACTGACATAGACACACACAGACAGTGACACAGACAGACACCGACACAGACAGACACCGACACAGACAGACACTGACACAGACAGACACTGACATAGACACACACAGACACTGATACAGACACAGACAGACACTGATATAGACACACACAGACAGATACAGACACCGACATAGACACAGATACACATAGACAACAACATAGACAGACACAGACAGACAGTGACACAGACAGACACAGATCATTGTGTTCAAACGTGTCACCTGTGACTGTGTCACACGCCCCGCAGCCCAATCGCGACTCTCCTGTACCCATTCAGTCACACACGTCGCCTCGCAGGCCTCCAATCGAGCCAGACGCTTTTCCCTCCCTTACAGATCTCTGCCTGTCTCTGTTCCCAAATGTCACCCCTTCATGTGGGCCACATGGGGAACCCAGAGTAGCATCCTGCTGGACAGCAAAAGCTTTTAAATAACATTTATGCAGACTGTAAAATTCATTTAATTAAGTAAGAGCCCTATCGCCAAAAGGGTGTATTGGTGAGGATTAATTCCACAAATGCAGAACACAAACATGATGTTTTCCATCAACATTCCCTATCAAAAATCCTGAATGGGGGAAACTGTCGCCCTGGCAACAGGCTGCTCCATAAACGATGTGCATCTCCATGGTGTCTCTGGTGAATCCAGCTTAGGAGAGTCTGGTGATCACGCAGTCCTGGAGGGTGTGGTGCCAGGCTCGGCATGAGCCGTGGCTAGCTCGACGGTGGAGGACAGTGCCGTGTTTTAATTAGCGAAACTTACATCGGAGCCTCACATAGACTCCAGGGGACAGAGCCGCACATGTCCGCAGGGTGCATCAGCGTGACGTTTATGGAGAGGCGGTCGATCGATTTTAATGAGGTGGCCCACAGTGTTCGGGGAATCGCAATGCCATGCAAAGCCACTGAACAAACGTGATGTGTTAAGTAGCTGAATGGGCTCGTGCCGAGGGAGGGTGCTGGACTAACACCAGGCCAGGAACAGTAAATAGGAACACAGCAGAAGCCTGTGCTAAGTTGTTCATTGTAAAGCTGGTCAGTGTTAAGATCACCGATGTTAAGGTGTCTAGTATGAAGCTAGTGTTAACCTCGCTGGTGTTATGATGACCAGTGTTAAAATGTCCATTGTTAAGTTGATCAATGTTAAGCTGTCCCATTTTAATCTAATCAATGTTGAGCTGTCCAGTGTTAATGTAATGTTGAGCTGTCCAGTGTTAATTTAATGTTGAGCTGTCCAGTGTTAATTTAATGTTGAGCCGTCCAGTGTTAATCTAATCAATGTTGAGCTGTCCAGTGTTAATCTAATCAATGTTGAGTTGTCCAGTGTTAATGTAATGTTGAGCTGTCCAGTGTTAATTTAATGTTGAGCTGTCCAGTGTTAAGTATGCCACAATGTGCCTGCATCTAGCCCCTTGGTCCAACACACCTCATACTGGCATAATAGCTGGATCTGGGAGCTGATTGGTAAACAAAGGTCAGCTGATCTGCCTTGGAGAAGACCGGCTGTAGGAGCCTAAATGCAGTTTATATGAGTTTGAGTAATTAACAGTAAAATAATATCGGCTCAAGTTCATTAGTTTGACAAACATGATTTAAAAATGTTAAGATTTATTTGATCTACCTTGTAATGTTTAAAAACAGGACTTTTAATGTAGTTCTGATGGACACTACTGGGGTGTTTTCGTTATAATATTGGGTGGGGGGTAGATTGTAGGAGAGAGAGATTAGATTGGAGCGAAATAGTTTTTTGACCTCCTGGTAAGATTACTCTCGAATTTTCTATATATTTTTTGTGGATAACTTTTGTTTATCCACAAAACCGTAAAATCTTTTATGTTTGTAATATTGTTTCAAAGACTAAGTAAACAGTTAAAAATTTACGAAGCTGTTTCCTGAAATATTTATGAAGTGGATTAGGACAAGAGAATCTTCAGAGCATCGAGCTAAGCTTCAATAGGAACATAAGAACCTACACCGGTGTTGTGACCATGTGTGAGGAACAACACAGCCGTGAAGGCAACAAAGGAACCGCTAAGGAGAGCAGCTTGGTGGTTAGCGTAGTCAACACAGTTTTAATGAGCAACCCCTGTTAGAGGTGGCTGATTGGCTGTTCACAGGCTTAACACGGCATGACGTAGCAACTGGCAAACCTGCTGAAATCCTGCTAACCATAACCTGCCTACCCTAACCATAACCATAAACCTAACTGGTGCTCACGGCCGGTTTATGATTCAGTGGATTTTGGTTCATGGTTCCTCAGCTCCGGTTGATGAACGTGAGGCCTGGTTCAGGTCTGTTGGGGTTCCAGCACCAGAAGCTGTTGCTCTGAGCTTGGAGGTGATTAAAGCGAAGCTGGGGTGCAGCGTGGTCACACCAAAAGAGCCCCCACAAAGTCACCCGCGACTGCATTAAAGAGACGTCTGTCAGACTGGCCAGCTCTCAGCATCCTCGTCACACCGGCCCATCCCGGTCTGCTTCCCCCCCCCCAAACACGCTCACCGTAACCAAATCCCCCACTACCATCTTAAAAAGCACCGGCAGACTCGCCATGTGCCCAGCTGCCCCGTGAAATTACCCCAATTAGCTCAAGGCTTCGGGTAAATACTCGAGATTTAATCCCTAATTAGATTCCTAGAAGGCAATCAGCGGTAATTACACGGTAACATCCCGAAAGCTGGATCCATGAGGCCGAGGAGAGATGGAGTTTGAGAATTCCTGAAGAGGACCGTGAAATCGTCTCAGTGGCACTCAGCTCACACGCAGAGCCTCTGTGGAACTCTGGCACAGTCTCTATCCTGAGGCCTCATTTTAGACGTTATGCTGTGCCCCGAGTGCCTTGTCTCGATCTGGCCACTGGCAGAGGTTCTGTTCGGCTCAACGTTCCTCCCCCTCATCTGTTACTGGGTCGGGCAGTGAATTTCGACCATAAGAGGCATATTATAACCGGTCCTACAGACCTCCATATCCTGGTGGGCTAATCGAGGCTAATCTGTGAAACAATGTTTACACAGAGACTGCGGACCACAGACTACGGACACAAGCGCTCGTGTTCAAAATGGCTCCCGCTCTGGTGGCGGTGAAAATTGGTCGCCACGGTCTGCTGTCACCTTTGTCGGAATATTTACTTCCTCCGGTGCCCCCATGACAAGTCTTTGCAGCTGGAGGGTGTCTCTGTTGTGTACAGTCTTCCACTGTACCATAAGCTGGGTCCTCTTGACATCATTCAAAAAAAAGTTGACCGGCCATGTGTCACTGGGTCTATCAGTGGTGGGACAGTTAAATCCAGATTACAGGGCAAATGGAAGAAATCAGCTGCTTGTTGGCTAAAATATAAGCAAAGTCTGAGATAAAGATGTATACAGAACTGCTTTTAGCGGACTGCTGTATTAAACAACCCAACTGAAAAATGGGCAGGGCTGCCAACTTTGGTCAGCTGGCTGGACATGCACAAGCATTTATATATATGTAACAGTTTGAAAATAGTCTGTAAGGTTTGCAAACTACTCCAATGCTTTTGATGTAGCTAATTTTAGGCTTGTAATGGAATAATATAGATTTACCGTAAGATTTCCTCAGTGAGCGTGAGAGTCTGAAAGCGTGAGCGTTACGCCAGATGTGTGAGAGTTGGCAACCCTGGAAATATAAAACGTGAAACTGAGATGGAAAGTTGTTCCTCCTGCCTGTTTATGTCTTTTTGAGTGTCCTTTTTACACTGGAGTCACTGGTTTCCACAAAGCCTGGTGGCACACTCGGAGCTTACAGTGCAGTTTGGACCTTATGCTTAGTCTTAATGCAGCTGGCCTCGTCCTCCCCACCTCTGGGCCGGGTCGGGCCTGTGGGGGTGTTTTTTAAACCCAGGAATGTCTCACCTGGTAAAAGTGGCTATACTCATAGGGTACCGAGAGTATTCAGCAGGATAAAAGCGTTACAGTATATGCATTATTTCACAGCCACTGTGAGTACAGAATGACACCCTAGATGGGGACTTTAGCCCATTTCATGCATCTATTTAATGGTCTAGTCTCACTTACTAATTGTTTCATAAATTTAGTCCAGGTAATAAATTAATGTTTTAATAAGTCTTAGCAGGCAAAATCTGTCACTATCTGATTGGATTTGAAAACCCATATACATTATATACAGTGACGCTTTACATTGACTGCCCCTTCATAATGCATTCATAGAACATTCAGTGCACCTTCATAATGCATTCATAGAACATTCATAAGCAGCATGTAAGAATACCTTAACATGCTAACACACATTAACAATTTGAATATACATTAATAATAAGCATTATATGATAATAAGAAACATTATAATCATATAATGTCTGTTATTGATGTATATTAAAGCTGTTATGAATGATACGAATGATCTGAATTAGGGCATTACCCGAAAAGCCGATTTGTCGACGCGTCGACGTCAGAGGCACAAGTCGACGACCCCTGAGAGAAGCCGACAAGTCGTGTGTTTTTTTCTTCTCTCTGTGTGCGCGCTTGTGTACGTAATGCAATCTCTGCCTCTGATTGGCTTACGCTGACATGCGTTCCTTGACTTAACCAATTATTATACAGTCGGACGAGGTCCGCTGGTCCCGGCCGTGCGCCTTTAAGAACATACAGAAAAAGCATCCGATATAGCAGACTCGCATATAATGGAATTTCGCTTATAACGGACAAACAATTTGGTCCCAGGGCCGCTTTTAGCTGTAGTTTTGTTCGGCTATAACGGACATGCCGGTGATATCCAGCGCAGATACGTAGTCGGGATTGTTAATAGTCACGCATTTGCTCAGGTAAAGTTGGATTACTACATGTACAATATAATAATCTATACAACAAGTGTGTCTGCTGGGGTGTGGCATGAGTAAATGGTGTTCTCTGGTTGTGTTCTGGGCATACAGCAACTCTGGATATAACGGACTGCTTTACTGCTTTAACAATATGAGGGCGACTAGGAATAGAATTACTTCGCTGTGAAATAAGAATATTACAGCAAGGAAGATCACCTGATTTATCGATTTTTTTTAGAGGCTACCTGCTGGTGACTTTCGAATTTTATTTAATTTTTATTGCAAGCTGAAGTTGTTTTCTTAGCGTGTGTTGCTATTGTGAAGACTTGAATTTTAGGTTACTTTATAAAGAAAATGGTTCTCTAATGTTTTGTGAAGCATGCAGGCCAGTGTGTTTTCATTCTCCTGTTAATGTGCTATATTTATTTATACTGAAAATGTGCTCTTTTGCTAACCACAGTGTATAGTGTTGACTCATTCTGTGGTATCCTGTGTACCTTGGCTGCCGCGGCTTAAGCTGTTCCCACTTTCTGTTGTGCACTTAAATTTACCAGAAAATTCAAGGTATTAGCCTATGTTTTGTTTTGTTTAATTGTCAAGCTGACTGTTAATATTACAGAGAACTTTGATAAAAGTTGGTCTTTGTTGGACACCTGTGTTCCTCCGGTGCGTCTGCGTGATGACGTCATCAAACGACTTGTCGTCTCGACTACGACTTTATTGACGACTTTAAGTCGAGGTGAAAAAATCTAAAGTCGTCGATGCCCTAATCTGAATCATAAAGGCATTGCGAAGGTGCAGCTGCCTCATTAATAGAGTATTACCGTATTTACTGTACTATTTTAACTACTGTAAATATAGAAAAATGCCCAGTTAATTAATGACACCCCCTATTAGTGCTCTGACCACACCGTGAAATATCAGGTGGCTGCCATCAGATGCCAGAGCAGACCAATGACAGAAGGGGGGGCAGAATGACAGGCAGAATTTAGTAACAACGGCAGCACACTACGTGTTATGGAGCAGGAAACTGAACACATGTGTTCACCAACAAACTACCCCTGCAGAAAAAACAGCAATACAGAGAAATTTTGGAGCATCTTTCAGCGACATGGGGGGTAAATATGAATATGAAATATGAAACACTGCGATTTTTCTGGTACTCACCAATGGGTGGGGGGGGGGCTTCTCTGTTTGAAGCCTCTAAATGTTTCCATCCTGTAAGAGAAAAATATAAAAATTAAAATAACGACTAGATATCATATCTTAAATATGTTTGTTTCCGAATAAGCAATGATTTTTAAAAAATAACACTGGTTTTATTTATGTAAAAATGATAAGAATGACGTAACCGTGAAGTGAATAGCCTGTTAATGTCAGTGAGCAGTGAGCTGGTGGGGCCTCATAAGCGTACCGTCCAAGGTCATGGACAGACAGGGAGCAGCGTCTGCCATGTGGCGCAGCCGCCCTGGCAGGGCGAGGTCTGTTGTCTGTATTTGTGGTGGAGCGGACTGAAAAGTCACAACACTGATCTGACAGTTGTCCACCATTTATTACACCGCATAAACGGAAACGCAGCCGGGTGGCTGAGCGGGCGATGGTCTCCCTGTCCCAAGTTTCTGAGCGAGCTTTTAGAGTGGCAGAAAGTTCCGGAGAGATCCTTACAGCTACGGCACAATTTCTCACCAACACGCATCAAGACACGGTCCTGCCAAGACGTCAGGGTATCCCTACCTCATCATCATCAAACGAACTCTGCGTGCATATCGCATATATTCATAATCCCAGCTTCTGATCGGCTGAACCTGATTGGCTGCAACACATTGCATTATGGGTAAATTGATGGTTGGACATTCTGCCCTGCAGATCTCAAACCTCAGTGTTTCCCTGGGCCCCTTCTAGCCCCCAGAGGGGCGCCCCCTGTTAGGCCGATGGGCCCCCGGGTGCGTCCAGCATCGTACCACTGCCCTCATCCATTGTTCCCCATTAACTCATTACATGCCACACCAGGGGTCCACTGAGCAGCATGACTCTCTCCCTGGGGGGTATGGGGACAAAGCTCTTAATGCAGTGATGCCCCCTGGGGAGGGCATGTGGCCTGTGCCCCTGACCCATGTCCGTGGGTGTCTGGTACTCAGTTGCTCCCACCGTATTAATATGCATTACACCCATATCCAAACGCTTATCTAGAAAGTTCCATTACCACCACTCCCCCTGCCCCCAAGCAGAGCCCCAATCCATGAGGGAACTGCAGTTTTTTGACATCAAGCGCAAGACAACTGTTACATTACAGCGTTTAACCTCATTAGAGCTATTTATACACTAGGGCATCCTTTACGGAGGTGATTCGGGTTCTCGAAGGGAGACCTCTGATGTATGAGATCTGTGCGACCTTCTGGAGTCCTTTGGCCAGGAGTCTGGGTGCTCAAACACTGCTAAGATGGGGAGAAATGAAAAACAAGATAAAACAAGGTAGGATGTAGGTGCAGTATGGAGGTAAGATGTAGGTGCAATGGATTCAGATTAAAGGGAAGGTGCAATGGATTCGGATTAAAGGGAAGGTGCAATGCGTTCAGATTAAAGGGAAGATACAATGTGTTCAGATTATATTTGCATGACACAGTGCAACCTGTACTGCAGTGAAAAACAAAGCAAGCAAGAATACTGATAAATGAGATTCAAACTGGCACGTGTCCCAGAATAGCCATTCTAACATGTCAACATTCCTGAGGACCAACAGAGGGCGACATCACAGCAACGCCATCAAGTTCCAACTGCAGGACGTGAAGTTAAACTGAGAAAAAAGATGCAGAAACCACAGGCTGATGAGGGGCTGCCTTGTAATCAAACCCACTTTGAAAAGATCATCTGTAAAAAAACACAATGAATCATCGCAAACCATCGCAACCAAAGTGGACTTAAAGCACGATGCGATCGCTGCCTTAGCAACTTCGTCTTCCCATCCTGTGGCCTGACTGAACTGTGGTTGGTCAGAGATTATTCTGTCAGTCGCTCTGAGGCGTTTCATTGGTCTGGCGGGATGTCGTGGGTTTCCCACAATGCACTTTCAGGAACTTCAGGAATGTATCAAATACGCTGTGTGGTAGGATTGTAATGTTTTTACATTAGATACGACACATTCATCTCCCTTGCTGGGGGGTGCTGTTGCAGGGGGTGTGGGGTGCTGCTCCATCATCACACAATAGTATTACCATCAGATTACGTACATGTGACAGATGACACTGGCCAGTCAAAATGCAAGGGCGGGGGGGGGGTCACATTAGAATCTGATTGGTTCATCCTTGGGTGGTGGCAGCTTGCCTTGATGGAGCACTTCCTGGGTGCCTCATCGTGCTTGTTCACAGTTGTACCTCCATCCTTCGTACCCTTAACGCAGATACAGACTGCTGCAGTAAGGATGAGCTTTATAATACGCTGAGTGTAAAATACAGGTTTTATGACTCTTGGGCCTGAGTGGCAATACACTGAAGATGAGGTGAGCTGAGGTACTGCAGTGGTGCTGAGCAGGATGTCATAAGGCCAGGCGGCCCGTTTTATCGCGCAGAGGGGAATGGAGAGACACCGCACACAACAGAGCAATGAGGCTCAGCTCAGCCGAGTTCAAAGACATCAGAGAGAAAGCGACGCCATCTAATTTCAGCCACCAAACCCGTCGACCGAGCACCCACAGCCAAAATATGATTCCATCTTCGAGTAACAACCTGTTTTTAAATAAAAAGTGAACTGACCCGGTCTCCATGCTGCTCGAAAAAGATCAAATCTGCCCAACACAAAAACTATAGCAATACTCTTGTGCCATGGTATCATATATATCTGAGATTGGGGGTAAGTTTAAATTTATTTTCATTTTTGCTTAGAAGTCTCATTTACTGACCTATAAACACCAAAACCACAGAGTAACCCAGAGGCCGGCCTGAAATGCGTTATCACAGCGGCACTGCGGCGACACACGCTAAGAATGACACAGCCACTGCCGCCACCGCCGCCACCAAACCAACCCCCCCGGCCGCCTAATCGCATTTCTTGACCCCGATCGGTGCTGCTCTTGGAGCTGTCATGGAAACACCCCAATCATCATCAAGCCAGAAAAGGCCAGCTATGCCCTCGGTCCCGTCAGGGGCTGCGTCATTCCGGCACCTTCTGTACCCAGCATGCACCACAACGCAGCACAGCAACCCAAAAAGCCATCTCATATTCTAGGTTCCACATGTAAATTTATCTGCAATTCATCTGTACTGCAATCTGTATAAATATATCTACAATCCAGCTATGCATGTTTAACACATAAATAAACGTTAAGTCTCTTTTTGGCTTTTAATGCTTTAGCATACATAGCTTTTAAATATGTCTGTAAAAACCATGTAAAACCAACAACCATGTTTTAAAAGCCACCCTACTAAAAGAAGCCAGTTTTACCCCAGAAGCTTAAACAAAGAGGAACGTCAGACGCTGTGACCAAACCGAACCACCACATCGTGCTGTGACAAGATTCCCTCTCGCCAATATCCTCCACGCAGAAATATAGTTTCATATACTAGAATTTCGCTTTGGAAAAAAAAAAAACTATTGCATATATTTGATAGACAGATCCACACACATTTTAAAATGATCTGTATAGGTTTACATTTCTATGTTGTTAAATTTAAGATAATTTTAACCGACAAACAAATTGAACATGAATACAATTTTAAAATAAATAAAACATTTGTTAAATCACAGCAAACAATAAAAATTATAACAAAGCTTGTAAAGTAACTTGACCTGCGACTGATTCATTATTATAATTATAATTATTATTATTAATAATAATAATAATAATAATATTATAAGCACGCCCTCCCCCCACCCCCATCTGCCTTTATCATTTGCATTAATCCATCCGAGGCCCAGATCAGGTGTGTGAGGGTGA
>JAODLD010000070.1:3474179-3485446 GCA_026781065.1 Mormyrops boulengeri | reverse complement strand
CCCCCCCCCCCCCCCCCCTCGCGGCGCCCGCCCCCCGCGCGCCCCGGCGGCCGGCCCCTGTTCGAACACGGACTTCAAGTGAGAGTGTTTTCTTTCAAGCCCGATATCTCCCAGCAGTCTGCGTTCTTAATAGTTATTTCCTGGTACAACGGTGTACAACCACACGTTTCAGCCAGAGGAAAACTGCAGCAACATTGGATAAGAGTGTCAGAGCAGTTTCGGGAACTCGGTAGCGGTGGCATGCCTGTACCGTAGAATGCACGTCTGTCTCGGGAGCGCGCACCACTGAAAACAGCGAAAGCAAACTGCTTTTTAAAGTGGAAAACGGTCGTTTCTTTTTATGTAAACTCATGATGACGTGTGTAACATATCATACGGCAATGTATTTTGTTAAAAATACAGATATACAATATACCATGGGCGTCGTTAGGTCTTATAACGCCGAGTATTTTAACCCCGATGCCGATCTTCCTTCCAAAAAAAAAAAAAAAGTCGAGCCCCGGGCAAACTTGACTTAGAAACAGATGACATTTCGCCTGTTTGTCTCTAAATTGTATTAAACACGTGCAAACATAAAAAGGAGGATGTGGGGATATATTTAAGTTACTTGCCAGGAATCGAATCCCCTGTTTAATCTGTTTGTGCCGTAGCTACAGCTTTGAAACTTGGAGAAGTAACTCATGACACTCTCAAACACAAATTATAATAAGCACTTGATGATGGGAGCAACAGAAATGCAAAATTAAGGGGGATGCTTTATTTTGGGCACCGCGCTACCAGGAAAGGCATCCCGCATCATGCATCTAAGGCAGGCAAGTTTGTTTTCGCTTTAACACTGGTCAACAGCGCAAGCGCATAAAAGCTTTGACTGTGCCATCAGCCGATTACAGTGAATCAGCCTAAACATAGTATTTTCTGAACTACTGTATACCTGCACTTTACTTAATGGGTTCCCCTCGGTGCTGACAGTATTTGGTGATGCCGAAGAGCATCGCGGGGATGCAGGCGCGTTAAAGCCGCTGTAAACGCTGCTCTTCGTGCGTTTTGATCGGTCGGAAACTGTCGGAGCGGCGGATTCGTCCGCTATCGGCTCTTCCTGACATCACTGACCTGCGGGTTTTACCCAGGGGACGGCACGAAAAAAAAATCCCTTCATAACATTGTCGTCGTCATGCAGGGTAATAATAACAATAGCAGTGTGTTGAATATAAAATCATCTTCCTTCCTGTACAAAACCGACGAAATTACACGCAAGATTTAAATTTAGACATGTTAACGGGAGTAACCTAAGGGCGCCCAGGTCCGGATTAACCTTTAATTTCCCGGACGACAATCACTGGTTAGTAGGCCTAGTTTGTCCAGTTCAGCAAGCTTCAACGTGGCTTTTGGGAAACCCAGTTTGGATGGATATGGTGAGAACTGGATAGTTCAGGTACAGAAAATAAAAAAAATAACCAGTTGAGCATAAAGAGGCACATACACAGAGTACTCAGCTGGTTGGTAGAAACAAAATCTTGATCTGGATTTTAACTTTCTGGACCAGAACTATATCCACGGCTGAATATGATGATATGTTATGTGTAGGATACGTCTAACCTTTTATTTATTTATTTTTTGGCGTTTCAGATTATTTTCTCATTTGTTTATTGGATTCTGACATCGGTATAACATCTACATCTCCTAGCCTGCCTACCATTAGGCCTACCAACCGTTATTACCAAAACCCACGTTTATTAATTTAACGAAATCGGTCTAAATAAAAAATGGCCTAAATAAAAAAAAAAACATACTCTTTAAATGTGAATATAAGCGCACAGATTTCAGTTCATCGGGCTGTCTAAAATTTCTGCGTCAATGATAAGTGGCTTGAATAAAGCATGATTAACACCGACCGTTCAAGCAAGAGGCACATTAAACCCCGATCCCCGTTTGTCTGAGTGAGATTATTATACGCAATTACGTGAATGACGGCGGCATGTTAAGTGTATCTGTTTGTCACTCCCCGGCCTCTTCTGAGGTGTAATGCAGGATATGACCAGCTGCGCTTTGAGGAAGTCAAAGCGCCGACCTGCCCCTGCGTGACAGCTCGCCATCAGTCCCATGTTAATGTCGCGGCGCGATGGCTTTCTAAAGATAGACCTCACGGATCACAATGCTTCAGAGGAAACACTCCAACGTTTCGGACAAACCAAAACCCAGCCATAAACCTAAGGTAGGAGCTAAACAGTACAACAATAAGTTGTCAACTCTGAGTGGGTTCTGAGGATGGATAAAGTTGGCGAGACCATCAAGGGAAACCTGAAAGAGGAAAGTAGCCCATATGACAAATGATGCCAAGTTCTATGCAACGCAAATCCAGAATATATTCATTTATATTGCAAGTGTGTGCAGATAAAAATGTGTTGTGTAAAATGTCCGAGTGTTGCTCTCGTTTTGCGCTCCGGCTGGGGGGGGGCTGTTGCCTCTCTGCCCGTCACTGATGTGGTTTTCACCCCTGCCTTGCGTGGTTTTAAATAGCACACCATTGTTCTGCAGCTGACATTTAAAATGCCTTTCGGGGCTGGCGATGCGAGCAGGGCTGCCAACGCTGGTCAGCTGGCTGCCGCGAGATTTTCAATTCGAGACAAGTCTGCACACCCATTTACATGCATATAACAGTTTTATTACCTTGTGAATAGTCCGTAGGGCTTGCAAACTGCCACAATGCTCTTGGTGTAGCTAATTTTAGGTTTGTAATGGGATGATATATATATTTGCAGCAAGATTTCTTGCGTGAACATCATCCCAGATGTGGAAACCCCGTATGACTTTATTTACGCAGTTTTATCACCGTATTCGTACCTGTGGGACTTCCTTTTAGGCGTGCCACACTTCTGCTAAGTGACTCAGAGAAAACCGCAGACAGGCAGTACATGGCTGAGACACGCACCGCTGGCCACATCTGTTCCCACTACACTTTTCTTTCCCTTTAACCGTTTAAACAATTCTCTCCTTGAAACGTGTCGCCCGCACGGGAGAACGTTTGCTCGATTCATTGCCATGGCTCAGTGCTTTTGACAAATCTATATCATATGATATTTTGGGTGACACGTATAAATGCAAAACATCACCGACAAGAGTTTGTGTCACATGCGCAGTTATGCTGAAATGGGTGGCATATTGTCAGTGTCAGCTATTTGAGTAGCCAAGGTGCACGGAGGGACATTTACTCATAACAAAAACAACTGTGTGATGTCACTTCTCTCCTTCGGAAAAGCGTTCGCATTATTTAATGAATGTGTGGAATACAGTGTCGGATTTGCTAAATTTGTGGCACAGCTACATCCACAGACTGAAAAGGGGTCACTGATATGTGTTTTGAATAAAGCATGATTCAATGAGAAAAGATCAGCCCACCAGCGTATACTTTGCAAAAAAACAAACAAACAAATGGGTACTAACAGTTTCTCGTTTCGAACAGCGGTCAGCAAGTTTCGGCCGATTCGATGCGCTTCGGTTTTCGAGCCCCGTCAAGCTCGAAGAGTTCAGGACCGATCGGGTATGTATTACAGCCCGGGTTCACGTATTCCTGTGCTTTAACCTTCCTATGCTGTTAGGGTCGACACCGACCCGTTTGTAAGTTATAAAATGCATAAAAGCACCACATAAACTTGTGTACTGCATCAAGGCTTTTTAACTTTTACCAGGAACCTCTATTTAAAAAAATAATAATTCTCTAAATTATAAATGCTCTGGTGTTGGGGTCGGCACAGACCCCTTTTTAAGTTTTAAACGCATAAAAGCACCACATAAGTTGGTGTAGTGCATCAGGAACCTCTATTTAAACAAAATTAATAAATAAATAAAAAATCACCAGGCAAGGCATGCCCAGATATGTAAGGAAAGATAAGACCAATTCAGTTTATTTATTTAATTCACTTGAGGCTTATTTTACCATTATTTTTTATTGAAAACGAGAAAGGCCCAGAAAGCCACACCAAAAATATTAGAATTAGGAAGCCTAACGAGGTAACCAAGAGGTAAGAAACAAATTGGATGATAAATAATTGTTTTGAGCGTATTTTATGGCTGATTTAAGACACGGCTCGGCACCGACCCGTCTAACTTAAGAGATAGGTACCGAAAGCTAACACAATCTGACAATCGACAGTGGCGTGACGTTAGATATAAAAGTTATATAAAACCTTCTCGAAATCACCACACAGCGCGTGGACGGCCATTCGGAGCCCAGGGGGGAGCAGGACAATGCCAGTACTCTGGGGAAGAAGATGCGAGCCATCTCCATGACCGTACGAAAGCGGATGGGCAGGAGCTACATCAAAGCTCTCTCGGAGGAAACGGTGAGAGTCAGAGGCGAGAGAACCGCGCCTGCAAGCCCCCGACCACAAAAGCACATAGGATGGTGGAGTTGTGCCAGTCAATTTAGGTAGGCACGTGCATGCATGCCCAATATTTTGTTAAAGTGTGACGGATATCTTAATTATTCAGGCAACCAATCATGTGCTTACATGGTTGTCAAACTTACAAATCGGCGTAATCTGGCCATTAGTGAGCTCCCACCGTCAGATCGCATCTCTTAATCCCCATCGTTGGAGTTGTCTACCAATAACTCTGACGAAATTAAATGATTGTACTTGATTGATCCCTGTGAATAAATTCTACTTTCACCTACCCTGCCATGACACACATGTAAATAAGCACATAGACCTGGGGGCTAAGATCCTTGAACAAATGCCCACAGGCAAGTGATTCTTCGCCTGAGGCCAGGTCTGAATTGGCAGCTTTCTGATCGCAGGCACAGAGGCTTAGCCAACTGAGCCACATGTTTCCTACCCATCCTTCAGCTGTCACATCATGACATTCACATCTCAGCAGCAGTAAATAAGCTTAGCTGTCTAGCTGTTTATAACTGCTACCCAAGTAAATGTGCTACCTCAAGGATGAGAAGGCAACTGAATTGTTTCGGTGTCATTGTCCCACAGTTATATGCTGCATTAGCTTAAAACTGTCAAAATATATAATGCATATGTCTGCTTGGGTAGCTGTGTAATCAAAGTGCTAGCCAGAGGCGTAGGGACAGGACAGGCAGGGTCAGGCAATGGCCTGGGGCCCCGAGCTGGCAGGGGGGCCCCTGAGGGCAGCTGATTACAGGGTACATTGCAACGACAAATCTGCTTTATTTGTCTATTCTGATTTTCATAGTGAAAATAAAGGAATTTTATTGAATAAATTCTCTTTGTTGATATTATTAATTTTACCGTGTCGGGCAGGGTGCATTGGAGGGCCCTCAGTATCCAGCTGTGGTGCCTGTACAGACTGCGTTATGAATGTAAGCTTATGTCAGTTAGCTAACCTTAGCCAGCAAGCCAGATAGCCGACCAACCCAGGTTGCAGTTTTGCCCGTACAAATTACACTGTCCTTCAGTATTTGCTACCTAGCCACAAAACCCGGAATAACTCAGCCATTTCCATCTCCACGTCACGTATTTCAAAGACGAACTACTGTGTCTGATGCCAACTAGCTAAATGTCATCTAGCTGAATGTAACACCGGCTACTTGCTCACTCCATTTCTATTTGCATACATGTATTTTTAATGACTTGTGCGTGGTTTTGAAATGGCGCCTAGCTACAAACACCCCTGCACAGAAGGGTGGGCCTTTGGTGAAATGAGGACCAGGCTCTATAACGCTGTTAAGATGCGGGAGCCGAATAGCCCACAGATTTTTGGCGGAAAAGTGAGATGACCGTTTGCGCTCTGAGAAACATACAACTCATCATTAAATGGAAATGCTAGACTTAACAAGAAAACGCATGTTCACGGTTTCCTGCAGTTATGCCATCTGCTCTAGCTGAACCCTCAGTTTAGCAGTGATGAGAAGGTGGAGATAGAGAGAAACAGGTGGATTCTGAAACCCGTAAGTACGCTACGCGTTAGGCTTCGGCCATTTAGAGGGTTTTGCCGAGGAGCCAGACCACTTGCACAGAGACTAGATTAACGCACACGGAATTAAGGTTGCACGATTTATCAGCCTCGGATGTGTGACACAGACATAACGACTTTATTTTAAAAGTGAGGGGTGCCCACAGCCTTCGGTGACGTGACGCTGTTGCTCCAGGTCGAGGAAAGGGGGCGGGAGCATGGGGGCCAGCCCGAGGGTAATGTCCAGTGCCTGAGGAGAACCACCAGGAGAGACAACAACTCACTGGAGACCCTCTACAGTCTGAGCTGCGACTCGAGCTCCTACAGTGAGTAACCCACCCAGACCCACCCGACACACTTCCCTAATTTTATTTTTTAGTTTTACTTCATTTTTAGCAGAGGTGGAATTTTCAGGTCCAGAAACTCAAAATCCAGACCAAGATTTCATTTCAACCAACCAGTTCAGTATGAAGTGTCACAGTCACGGAGTACTCAACTGCTTGGTTGAAACAAAATCTTGGTCTGGATTTTTAGTTCCTGGTCCTGAACTTTCTGCCTCTGGTTTTTAGCTTCCTGGCGAACACCTTTGTTTCAGAATACTTTTATATTGCTCATTTATCCCGTTTGATGTGTTTCTCCTTAACGTACAGCAGTAGGTCTTTTCCTGCAAATGAATCCGATTTCTGTGGGTCTATGATCATCCTGTCCATCCCCAAGGAGACTTGCTGTCCTGTATTTACACCACAGGACCTCTGACATTTTAACAGGACTAGCTCAACCTTTTTTGGGGCCATTAAATCCCAGATCCCAGCAGTGATACAGACCGTTCGTTTACCTTCTCTTCAGGCGGAGTCGGCAGCACATCCAAGAACCGGCAGAGTCTGTGGCTGGACGTGGAGCTGCCGTACACCGGGCCATTCTGTGGCCGGGCCCGGGTCCACACGGACTTCGTCCCAAGCCCCTACGACACAGACTCCCTCAGACTCAAGGTAGTCTGCCAACAAGGTCCACCGGCTGATTCGAGCGTTAATATCATTTAGTCAGATGGATTTGGATATCATAAAAGAACAATTTTTATTTTCTTTATTTAGCAGACGCCATAGTCCAAAGTGACAAACTAAAAGACTCTTTACAAACATATGGCTGTCGCAGAGTTAGTTAACTAGGCATAAGCGCAGCTAGGCTGAGCTTCCAATGAATGTCCAGGTTCGAGTCTAAACAGTATTGAAACAGGAGCTATACAATATTTAACAAAGCAAGAACCTTGCAAGATTAAATTAGGTTCTAGTAAGAACATTTAAGGAAGATGGAGCTATTCAGGTTAAGTCTCCACCAGAAAATTCTAACGGACCTTAAACTTACACCAGCTGAGTGAATTAATAAATTACTGGACCAAACGTGCAGCACCCCAGTCATTTGCGCTGTTCACTCGCACCATTACTGGATCAGTGCGCATACAGCTGGATCTGTTCCCATTACACCTGCTGGCACTTTTCTTCAGGCTCTGGCCAATGTGTCTTGTTCAGGCTCCTTCCTGTTTCTCAAAACGCATTACCTGTTACCCCCCCCCACACCCCCCACGGTTTGCCGTCTCTGCCGTCTTCCATCGTCCAGGTAGGTGACGTGATCGAAGTCATCAGCAAGACACCCGTGGGTATTTGGACAGGCATCCTCCATGACAAGGTGGGAACCTTCAAGTTCATCTACGTCGACCTCCTGAAGGAGGCGAGCCGGGAGAAGGTCCAGCCCTACCGGCGGAGCAAGCTGCCCATTCCGGCCACCCTGCAGGAGCTCCTCGAGAAGCTCCACTTGGAGGTGAGGCCTCCCTCAGTTGAGAAGAGCACACCCCATTATCGACCACTAGGTGGCCGCACACCCCATTTTAACTCATGTCTTACCTATGCCTGAGTTTCAGTTTGGCTTATCTAGTTAACAGACGCATCACTTCCTATAGTTTGGAATTTTCTTGCTCTCGTTTCAGGAGCACGCCTCCACCCTGCTTCTTAATGGCTACCAGACGGTGGAGGACCTGCATGAGCTGACGGAGCAGCACCTGTGCGAGCTGAACATGACCGATCCCGAGCAGCGGCGCCTCCTGCTGGCTACTGCACACAGCCTCTCCTACGTGGAAGGTGAGTCCGCCGTGGGCCTCCACGGCAATGCAAACAAATGATGGCGATATCCCAGACTAAAGTCGACAATAAGTACTAAAGCACGATACAAGTTTCAGTGTCATTGAGCAGCTGCGAGAGTTGTCTGTGTTTGACTTCATTAAACGCCTAAATCCTGTTCCAGCATCCTGCTCCTACTCCGCATTTGTAGTTTAACTGCAGGCACATTCACACGGCTGTGTATTTTTAGCACGGCCCTTTCGCTGAGGTCTGGGACAGGCATAACGAAACCGGTACGCCTGTCCCATCAGGAACCGGCACTGTGACCCGCCTGGTCACTCTGTGGTCACAAGGACCTGATCGCGGTGGCCTCCCTGTCCAGCCGTTGTCAGAGTTAGAATCACATAGCGAGAGAGAGAGAGAGAATTAACAGTGACAGGTATGACAGCGATCCATGTTCAGAGGGAGTGGCCCGGTCCTAATTGCGGGAGCCCGGAGGTAACTCCTGGAAGCCCACGGTTCTTGTTTCTGGGCACCATGGCCCAGATGGTGCTGCATGTATCTCTAGCAGAGCAAACATGCAAAGGATTTAAAGGGAGCCTATTATACTTTTCTGGTTTCCCCCTTCCTTTAGTGTATTATATAGCTTTATATGCATATAAACGGTCTGCAAAGTCTTAAGGCCCAAACTACACACCAAAGTGAGTAACTCTCGCTACCACTCTTCTCTGATATGCCTGAAATGCCTTGTTGGAATTCCAGCCCTTACTTGCGTAACATGGTGAGGTCACCTTGTAACACAATCCTTATTGGCTGCCTACCTGCAAGGATCTGTCTGCAGACTGCAAGACAGGTGTGGAACGTGTAGGGCAAGCTGACCAATTAGAGCACACTGGGCTTATCAGGGGTGGAGCTTAAAGCTCTAATAGAGCGTTTCATACAGTTATAGACAGAGTGAATAGAGATGTATTGTACAAGAAAAATGTGATTTTGGAACATTGAAGTATGTAAATCTGTTCTACTACACCCCAAATATAAAATAAAAAGTAATTAAAATTATGTACAGTGAAAATGAGCATAATAGGACCTCTTTACTGTACAACAGCCCGGTAGACTGTAAGGAACCGGGGTCTCCATACTGAAGACTAAGAAGATCCAGTGATTCCAGAGAGAGTGACACTCCAGCTACTCACATTCTCAGGCCCAGCTGCTCACAGAGCTGCTCTCAGGCCCAGCTACTCACAGGACTGTTCTCAGGACCCACCGCTCTCACGCCATTCTCAGGCCCCGTCATTCTCAGGTCATTTTCAGGCTTCACCACTATCAGACCAAACCACTTTCAGGCCCTGCTCCTCTCACGCTTCTCTCAAACCCGCCGCTCCATGTTCCCGCCACTCTCAGGCCCAGCTACTCACAGGGCTGCTCTCAGGACCCGCCGCTCTCAGGCCACTCTCAGGCCCAGCTACTCACAGGGCTGCTCTCAGGACCCGCCGCTCTCAGGCTACTCACAGGGCTGCTCTCAGGCCACTCTCAGGCCCAGCTACTCACAAGGCTGCTCTCAGGCCCTGCCGCTCTCAGACCAAACCACTCTCAGGCCCTGCCCCTCTCACGCTTCTCTCAAACCCGCCACTCCATGTCCCCACCGCTCTCAGGCCTCTTCCGGTTCACTTGACGCCAAGAACTTAGAAACATGTACTTCATTGGTTTCATGAGTTTTCAAAGTGTACTTTATCTGTTTAATGTGTTTGACAATTATGAAACACAGATTGCAAAAAATGTCCTACACATATATTTGTGCAAAATCTATTTCAAATCTACACATTTAATATATTCAGTTTTGTTTTTACTGATTAAAGTTTTACTGTTTATGTGTAGAAATTCACAACAAAAACACAAATAGCAATTTTATTGATATCAGCGGCTATCGTTATATACGGTTATTTGTTGAAGACCTGCCTAGATATTTCTTGATGGCTTTCAAAATCTGAACCATTCTGGATATTTAGTCATGACATTCTCAATAGTATAATGTTTTGGAAACATCTATCACATTAACTATTGTGTTACTCATTCTGAATCAATGAAATACATTTACATCAGGATTGAAATAGTACTGAAGCAATATCATTACATGATGATCATTTTATTGTTTTATTTTGTTCCCTTTGGCGTATCTGGGGTCCTAAGAGTAGCGAGGCTTGACAGTGGTGAATTGTTTTGCGCATGCATGAACCAGAAGGGGGCCTAAAAGTGGCAACAGCACCCAAACACTACTCAGAAAAGGCATCTGCAACACCGGCAGGAAGTGATGTCACACGGAGACAGGAAGTCATGCTTTTCAGTGGTGAAGCTAATGTGGCTTCAGTGTTATCAGTGTGTCCACAACTACCACCTGAAATTGTTTTTTTTAACGAAACTTTGAAATGCTTCAGATCGTTTTAACCATCTTTCACCGTTAGTTTTCTTTTGATCTGTTTTGCTTCATGTAAATTTAAGTTCTCCAAGTGGAATTTCTGTCAATGATGATTTTACAGAAGGTCACGGAGGTCTAGAAGGTTTAGAAACGAACAATCTTTCTGCCATATAGCCAGCAATTGTGAATCAGCGTTCACAGAGAGCGATGCAGTACGATAAAACGATTCTGAGAGGTATGTGGCCACATGATTAGATCAACTGGACGAAAAGTGCTGTTGAGAGCCAAATAGATTTTTCTTTCACGTCATTCATTTGGTCTTGGTGATGCCATTTAAAAACTGATAAATATATACTGTATGCATATATGTAGTTGAGTCCTTCTGTTCCTTTGGCAGATGAAGATGAAGGTGCAGGTGACCTGGAAAAAGGGGCCAGTGCTAAATCTCCCCGTGACTCCGGCTGCTACGTCACGCCGGAGTGCTCTGAAAAAACAGCAGGCACTACCCCAACGGTGGCCCCTGTCAGAACGCCGTCATAGGACAGACCTGAACTTCCCCCCGTCTCACCTCAGCAGTTGGAATGACCCACTCTGGGCCATTTCCTAGGCCATAGGGGTGCGGTAAACAAAGACCTTATGACTGACCTATGGCGTTTCTGGCTGATGAATCAGATCCAACTGATACTTGTTGCAGTAAGAGTTGTGTGTGTGTGTGTGTGTGTGTGTGTGTGTGTGTGTGTGTGCGGGGGGGGGGGGGTTCATGTATAAATTTATGAAACTAAAAATTGTTAAAAATTGTGAAAATAAAAAAATGAACAGTT
>JAODLD010000070.1:3454822-3465150 GCA_026781065.1 Mormyrops boulengeri | reverse complement strand
CCCCCCCCCCCCCCCCCCCCCCCCCCCCCCCCCCCCCCCCCCCCCCCCCCCCCCCGTTACACGGCTTACAGCAGCTACACAATCCAATGGAGCTGCCGGGGTCAGGGGTCAGAACTGCAAGGACTGCTCTTTCCACAAAGCCTCTCAGCCAGGTGCGGTGGGGGGAACCGCGGCCTCACAGAAGGAGGGAGCGACAGAGAAGTAGCGGAGGGTGAAAGCAGGAAGCAGGGGTGCAGGGAATGAGTCAGAGCAGCGTTACCCAACCCGGTTTCCATGGGACCCCCCAGGCAGTCCATGTTTTTGCTCCCTCCCAGCTCCCAGCACACCTGTGCCAGGTATTCAGTGTTCCTGATTGGCTGGAATTGGTAGGTGTGCGGGAAGATGGGAAGACATAGTGGTGTGACCAGATTCTGAAACCAGGAGTTGCCTTCAGGGAAGAGACGCTGTTCCCTGAACCTGTCGTGGGTCCCTAAACCAAGTCTGTAGTTTGTTTATTCCACCATAAACAGAAACTGCACAGCAACTTGTATAAAGTGATGCTTTTGTTGCCCTTTGCTAGTACGAATACAGGGACATTGGAATTATTCAGTTTTCACATATAGCAGTCGCACACAAGTATATGCAGAAGATGTGACTATTCAGGAGAGAATGGGATTCAAAACGACAACCATCCGAGCACAGGCACAACCTGCTGAGCCACATGCAAAAGTCAAAAAAGTGGCCATTGTTTGGGTGAATCCGGTGCATTACAGGCTGGGAAGCCTCAGGGCAGAGATTCTGATTCGAGGTTCTGTGTGGGTCTTTAAGGCAGCAGGAATAGAAACCACACTCAGTCCTGAATTATTAATCTAGGACTTGGGGACACACCTGTCGTGGCGGCGGCGGCGTCGTCTCCGTTTCCGATACGACTCAGCGGGGGAGACGGGGGCCCTGCAGAAGATGGCCTGCTCTGAAGGTCATGGATTGGCGAATGTGCCTCAACACCTTGAGCACGTTAGGGCATACTCACGCTTGGCCTGATTGCCTTGTACCGTACCCAAGCACGACCGTCCCCCCCTCCTCACTCCCCCGCTGGTCTGCACTCACGTTGCACTTAACGTTCCGAGCCTGAGCACGCTTTTGTCATCACTGTGCAACTTTATGTGTCGAAGTAAACAGGAAGAAAAGCATTATCACACAGTACAAGGGAGTTTCTGATTCATTTCTTTATTTTGTGGTTTGGAGTCGTTTTTGGGGGACTCCGACATATCGAGTATGCAATACAGTGATTTTCATTTAATTGTGCTGCACATAGAAGATATTTGGGAAAATACTATCTCTGAGTGTTTTTGTGTGGCACCCAGTTGTTTCTAGATCCTCTAGTCGCCCCACATTTCCAGCAAACAGTGCATCTCTTCCATAGACAGGTACTCTTCCTGTACAGTGTACCTGTTCTCATGCGCGTGTCAGTCACAACATTGGCATCATGTCCGTGTACCGTGGTTGGGCACGGATGCGTACTGTGGCCGAGTGCAACTGAACCATGCTCGCTTACGGTAACGGAGCGATCACATGTGTCAAATGAACTAGACTGTGGGGGTCAAAGGTGCTTGGGCATGGTGTGGATCGCCTAATGCGAGTACACCCTAAAAAGCACTGTGATCAAAGGTGTAGCCGTCAAAGGGCCACCTGCTGACCACGGCCTGCTACTGCAGACAACTGCAAGATGATTAAAAATCAGCAAAACGGCAACAGAGGCACATTAAAGGTAACACCTCAATTTAACCACTAGGAATAGATGACATTTGAAGTATTACCCGAAATATAGCCTTCCGTAATAACAAGTGCAGGCCCCGGCAGAAACGCCGAATACACCAGAGAAACGAGGTGAGCTTCAAGGTCCAAGTAACAGACCAAGTGATACTTCTGAATTTGCACCCCTACCAGCTATCCTTCCCATGGATGGAGGTGTACACCCCTTTGAGTACCCAGATGGTCTCTACAGTATTTAAGTACTGAAAACGAGTAATGGTTGAGTACTCATTTTAATGATGAGACACCCACAATGAGAGAAAACACGTGAAAAAGGGCAGGATTTCACCCCCCTACTGAACCTCAGCACCTTGATGCTCTGGGTGGGGGAAGGCACCTCGTCGCCATGGGGAACTCTCAACATCGTGCTCTATCAGCTGTCCGTGTGTTTAACAAATAGATTTTGAAGTCATTCCTATTTACTTACGTGCAGAGCTCAGAGATAGCCGAGAGGGGGCACCATCTTTTGTAAACAACTTGCTGGTTACACAAAAAACACAGTGGGCCAATATATGGACTGGTATTTGCCTAAAAAAAAACATTCCTATTATAATATAATAGTCACAAAGCAAACTTAAAAAACCCCCCGTGACCAGAACTACGAACTACACAATGTTTTCGCACAGGATATACTTTAAGCAACAGCCATCACTGTGACCAGCAGCACGGATCGCCTGTACTCAGAGCTAAAACGAGCTTTTCTGTGCTAATTAAGACAAATCACTCCTTAGAGAACCACGTCGACCAGACATCAATAAGGATGGGTCTATCAATACTAGTTACCAGAAACGATACAATCCGACTGCAAAATTCCATATTTGTGAGTTGTAATGGTAAGCGCACTCTGAACTCATGACCACGGTCAGATATGTACTGTAAATCCACAAAACCGACTAGATCATGCCCTTGACGATCTGAGGACCCTGATTGCAGATCTATCTCTTGCTCACAGACAGATTTACCAGGCAGTGGATTAGCACAATACAAGTAAAGTTAGTGTTTCTCAACCCGGTCTCCAAGGACCCCCAGGACGGTCCACATTATTGCTCCCTCTCAGCTACCAGCCAAATCAAGGACACCGAATGCCTAAGTGCAGGTGCGGTGGGAGTTGGGAGGGACCAAAAATGCTAACTGTCCGGGGGGTCCCCGTGGACTGGGTTGAAAAACACTGCTCTAACATAACAGTGGGAACTTCTCCTGAACATTTAGCTTCATGGCCGATATCATATGACTGAGTGGGTGTGTGAAAGATCACAGCACCAGCAGAGGGTCTCAGACAGAACTTCATAAATATTTAAGACAGCAATTAAGCGTTAACGAAGACTCAGCTATGAGCCGGTGTTTGGACTGTGAGAGACCAACATCCAATCAGCACGCAAGTTCGGGCCTTTTAAAGCAGCCCTAATTAACCACAACATTCTGCCCCCTAGCAAAAAAAATATCCAACTGCAGCCTTCAGTGATTTCCTTATGGAAACACGTAATTCCCCACAAGGTGGGGCTCACCTTCGTGCTGTCATCATGTGACCGCTGGTACCGCTGCCAGCGGCAGCCGTAGATCCCAGTCAGGCACGACAAGCACAGCTGCCTCTCATACACCTGCAAGGGTTGGTGTTTGACCATGTCTCCACCGTCCCCTGGCTCCGCAGTGCCACTAACTTTCCATCGAGGGGTCGATCATGGAGGAGATGAAAAAAAAGAGGTGTGTCAACAGACATTCAACCCTTCAGACATTTATCCAACTGCCACAAACACTGATCCAGTTACTGCAAGTTTGAAGCCGGCCCCAGGAAGCTCAGGGCGCTGTGCGGCTCAGCGGGTTCGGATGCTGTGCCTATGATCAGACGGTCGGTGGTGCGGATCCCCCCTAAGCAACACCTTTAACCCCCCCCCCCCCACCAACTGCTGACCCTGCATTCTGAAACGTACGTCACTTTTATTGAATCTATGTGATTAATACATAAAGTATAAAAAAAAAACCTAGACAGAAACCGTTCACTGCTACAGCTGCTCTGTAATACAGAGCAAAAGGCGGAACCCACATGAGAACCGATAGCGGTTACAGTGTGGATTCTTAACCCTGGAGTTTATACAATGATCATATTTCACTGCAATTCCCTTTTAATGACATTATACTACAGATTAAATGAATACAATCACCATACTTTGTCCAATCCCTTTGTCACTCACAATGTCAACACAGACAATATACGCATTTCGATTCACCCCTCACATCAATTTTTTCTTTGGCCCCCGTGGTTCAAACTGCACAATTCCTCACCCAGTCAGTATTTCATTCACACCAGTCAGCTGAAGGCTCGACGTTTTCCTGCAGACCCTACAATGCAGACATACGCTCCCACAGCAGGCAGAAGATGCCCGTGTGCCACACAGAACAGCAGGCACGTGTATGATGAACATTGACACGTGATGTGAAAGGAAAATTAGAGGTTAATAGGGCAGGGGGAATAATTGGATTGTCATTCAGTCTTAGGCCTCAGGCAAGAAAATGCTGTTGCATTGTGGAATTCTTGTTCCATCTTAGGCCACTGGCCACAAGATGCTGTTGAATTATGGGATTGTTGTTCCATCTTGGGCCATAGGCAAGAAGATGCTGTTGCATTATGGGATTGTTGTTCTTTCTTCTGCCTTAGGCAAGAAGATGTTGTTATATTTTGATACTGTTGTTTTGTCCTGGGCTTTAGATGATGATGTTGCTGTTGTTCACCTATGAGAACACTGCATTCCTGGCTGCTAAAACCACTCCTGGATCTCCAACTAACCTGGAGAAGAGCACGTGGCAGCGGGGAGTGAAACGAAGGTATGTGAAGCGCGTTACACAAGAGCCAGGAGACAGGAAGAGACAAATAGCAGCACCCACGCCCCAACAACGCCCCCAAATGGAATCACGTGCATCAAAACTCCTGGCGTCTTGGCACTAGAAACCATCTCGGCGCGGACATTCCGTTTTTGTTCCCACCATTAAAAACTCACTGTTTTAATTTATCTTGTACAACCTCACAAAGTATCAGGATATAAAACATCAGATGATCCACTGCAGAGAGCTTACCTTCATTTTGCTGGTCTCGATTCACAGAAAAACTGAAGTCGGTCTACAGTCGTGTTCAAGCTCACGCATGATTTGGCAAACCCTAAATAGCAGATGGAGGCTGGCAAAACACAAGTTTAAAACTATTAATTTGGACCAAAAACAAAGGATTTCATTTCACTAAGTGTCCAACTGCTGACACACAGCAACACCAGCAAGAATCCCCCACCCCCTGCTGAGGGGAGGGGGCCTTATTAGAGCCGACTCAGGCAACGCAATCCTGGGTAGTGTCAGAGGGCTTGTTTGCTTAAACAGCACTTGGGATCCGAACCCAGAATGTTCTGGGAATGTCAAAAGCCTTGAGCTGGAACTCAACAGTAATACTCAGAGCTCATGACAGACTCGGGGACCCAGTTATTTCTGCCGCCCCCACCTCAGACCGGTCAGCATATTCAGTTTCAGGCTCACTAGTCTTTATCCCTCCCCCCCATCAACAAAACACTGGGTATTATCTCATCTCCCTCAACATGCTCTCCTCCAAAGATAATGTTTTCCTTTCGACCCACCAGCATCTCCTCCTCTTGGTCCAACAGGCTGTAGGAGTCGTGTTCAGCAGATACCCGCATCTGGCACCATATGCACTCTAGTCCCTCCCTGCCGCCCCCCACCCCCCAAACAGCTGAACACTTCACTGGAGTGCTTCCTGTTAAGCACCTTACTCAAGGGCCCTACGGCAGGGACCCTCAAACAGGCATTTGACAGTGATTATTACAGCCCCTGAGGGCTCTGATTGGAGAATTCAGAAACCACCTGAGAAACCCAGCCAATCAGATGCCATCCCCTGAAAGATTCCCCCAGATCGTTAACCCCTCAAGTTCCCACATTTATAGGCCGCCACGGACACCAGAAATGGGCGTGTGGGGTGAGGGTTTCTGCACATTGGTACAGAGGATGAGACGTTATGAAGCAGTCCCACCCTAGCGAGTTCTTGCGACCAGTTTTAACGAACCACTGATGCGCCGCACAGAAACACAGTTTTAAGCAGCTCAGCCAATTGTAACTTGGCACACTCCTCATCCTCGGGGGGCAGAGGCGCTAATGCAGTACTAGCATCCTTCAGAAGTATAATTAGGATGCAGCTCTAATCAACATTTTGTGAAATTTATCTCGACAGATTGATCTTGATAGACCCCAGAAGAGGAGCTGGGATTTCACCAATTCTACCTTGAGAAGATGGAGTTCGTAACCTAACTGTATTAATCAGGGTTTCAGCTACAAGCCAAAATAAGTAGCCAAAAGCTATCCCAGAACAGGCACGGTTTTCCCAACAGTTCAGTAGTCTTCCGTCATCTCCAGATCCATCCCACGACTCCACCTACGGCAGGTTCGCCGATCACATTTCGGCTAAAAATACCAAGGGGAGATCCATCTTTGTGACGCTCTTATTTTTAGCCCTGCAGACACTGACGGGAAATTATACAAAAGAAAGTTGCTGAAAGCGCCCAGATTGGCTGAGTTTTCAGAAATCCAGCTCAGAATGCCATAAAGTCCTTGCCTCCATTAACAGGCAATATCAGCAGTATTAAAAATGTTTTAATGTCCCTGGTCCACCCATTAGTGGTGTATACAGTAAACATCTGGGCTTTAAAGGTAACAGGGAGCACAAATTAAAGTACTAAACCCCAAGGGCAGTGAGGTCGGCAATGTTAATTAGCCCTGACAGAAGGAAGTGAGATTAATCCACTGTTTCCTTCAGATCCATAACAGCAAGACTGGTTAAGCAGCTCGATCCACTCGTAATCCTTACGGTAACTAGTTACCTGGAATGTGACACGGAACGGACCATGAGCCAGACCTTTGGTAGTACTGCTTACCAAAAAAGGCTCCAACACATTCTGTACCCTCATCAGCTGGGAGGACTGGTGGAACCAGGAGCCAGGTTCTCCCACTGGACACCTACCTCAGCAAACTGGTCTCTCAAAACCCTTCACAGACACCACAATCACAGACCGCAGGCTACATGCCAGCACTTGTACAATCCCAAGGTAGCCAGACTCGCACCGCTGTCGCTGTGAGAAGTTTGCAAACATTCAGCGATCGAGGGGAGCTTATCATAAACCGTTTTCCACCCTAGCAACCCCGGTAAGGGTCTTTGTAGCTCAACCCCGCCCACCCAGCAGCTCTTTGCTTCCACGGAGACGGTTTCCGTGCTGCAAGACTGGCTTGCAGATATGCAGCCGGCTGTCCTAATCAGCCATAATTTGTGTATGGCTCTGTGCGGTGGTTTCCATGACACCGAGGCCTCCATCGTTTCAGGATTAGCGTGGCAATAGATGTGGGAGGTGATCAATGAGGACTGCTTGCTATTAAACTAGCAGCACCATCCATCCAAGGTAGCCATGGAGGTACCCTGCAAACAAGGGGGCAGGGCCCAGGGAGGGTACCCTGCAAACAAGGGGGCAGGGCCCGGGGTTCTAATTTTCAAAATAGCTAAACAGTAAATCTAAGACATATAAAGGACTAGATTAAAAACCCTGCTAAATAACAACATGTTATTAAGCTATGCATAACTAGAGCCACACGTCATCTGTACAAAGACCCATCCCGCCTTCAGAACAAGTCCTGCCCCAAAAGGAATATTCCAGAACTGTGGATCATACAGTCCATAATGTATGCTAATGTGCTTTCATCTTGTTCTACGTCTGAGAATAATGACTGACTCAATGTGGCATTAGCATGGGGCTAAGGTATACCCTTAGGGTTCATTTTCAGAGCCTCACCTGATGTCCCTCAGGTCCTACTCCCCATTCCCGGTACACCTGGTTGGGGGGAGGGGGGGTTGGTACTCTGATCATGACTTCGCTCCAGAGCCCATTAAAGCTGTACTACGTCACCCTGCATGTCTGCTAAGTGCTAAGAGTTTGACCTTTGACCTGTTTGAGGACGCCGTTACACCACAGCTAATGTCTGGAATTCCACGCGGTAGGGTAGGGGCCTTAAAGCCACGACTGAAAAGGTCACGGGAAAAGCTTTTCGAACTGATAGAGATAAATCACACGGTTCTCCGTTCTGCTCCCAGAAGAGAGCGTGATGAGTTCGACGTAGAACAGATCCTCAAACCACGCTGGCGTTTAGCGGCGTATGGGACTCCAGCAGCGCGCCTCAAACGTGGTCCATCGCCAGCAAGGAGGCAACGGGAATAATCGCGAACCCATTATCAGACAGATAGAGCAGCGGGGTAATTACGACAGGTTACTTCAGAGGCGGCAGGGAGATCCTGAAGACCAGACAGAACAGAATGATCTGAACCAGAACTGTGTATCCAATGTAGCAACCTGAGAATGAAATAGGCTCTTGATAGCCTATTCAAACTGAGAGATAAACACCTCCTTGGGGATCGGTGCGGACCCAAAATTTATAGGGAAAAACGAGCTAATTAGACTGAACATGAGAAATGGAGGTCGCTCCAGTCGATATGCTGGAAGCACGCATTTTCACGAAAATACAAAAGATGGCATTTCCCCATGACGGTCTCAAGCACCACTATCTGTAAATGTCAAAAACCAATCAATCCTCCCAGGGCTGAAGACAGTGCAGCTGAACAAAGCCAAAGAGTACTTAGGCCTACATGCCAATTTGTGCAAAAACTGCGGTGAAATCTGTTTTTTTTTTTCTCTCTCTCCAAACAAGCACTGGTTTAAATCCATTTTGTAGATGCGCCTAAGAGCCGGTAGTGCTAATTTAGTGAGTGGGAAACGTATAATTAATTTCAGGGGCAGAACTCATCTCCGACAATCCGCAACCCCCGCACTCAGCCGTACGGACAGCAGGGGGCGTGCACTGACGCAGATACACGAGAGTCCGCTCAAATCACACGGAAACCGCAAAGCTTCCTACCTTTGGCCACAAGGCCGGAACGATTCACTTCTATCACACCGTAACAGGGTTGCCAACTTTGGTCAGCTGGCTGGCGTAAGATTTTCAATTCCAGACAAGTCTGCACACACATTTACATGAATGTAAGTGTTTTATTGCCTTATAAATAGTTGAACCAGTAGTCTGTAGAGTTTGCAGACTATCCCGACACTTTTAATGTAGCTAATCTGGGGTTTATAATGGAATAATATAGATTTGCCTTAAGATTTCTTGCACGTGGGAATATGAAAACGCGAGTGTCACGCCAGATGGGTAAGAACTGGCAACCCGGTCGTAAATTTCCAGGATTCATTACACCGGCTAATAAATACCTACCCGCACAGAGAGCTAGCAGCAGCTAACAAGTGACAGTGTTTAAGTCTCCCCTCCGAAACCCAGATCCGGGATCACACATACGTTCCAGAATCATCACTCAGGGCTTCAAAACTTTATCTTCTTTTCCGTTTTTGTTTATTGACTCGATTAGTAGTATTTTACCGAAAGTCAGGTGTGCTCCGGTGGTGGAACCCCGTCATATGTCCTGATGGGACACGTAAGAATAATACTCATTGCATATCAGCCATATCCTTGTAACGTGCATGTTAGTTATCAGTTTATATATTGTCGTTCAGTAAAGAAACTCAGCTTGTTGCGGTTAATTCCTTAGATACTATAGAGCGACGACTAAATTATATGACATGACCCAGGCTGGCAGGGGATCCTGAGGATACGTCTGACGAGAATCGATTTCAAAAGCGTCCCTACACTCAATCCAAGAACCGTTTTTGTTACTCGGGCACTTATCTAAAGGGATCTATAAAATGTGACTGATCTATGGATGGCTTCCCCAGAGTCATCTGCCATGGCAATAAAAAGGAGCCTTCAATCCAAGTGTTAAAAATTCAGCGATCAATGGCGATGTCTTTTCCCGGGCGAAGCCGCAATCTGCGTGCGGATCCCGGCGCGGTAACCGCACACGCTGCGCTGCGGAACCTTCATCGCCGGCTCATGTTACGCAGCTTGTATTTCCAGAAATGACACCGAGCAATCAGATTAGGCTCATGTCCATCAGAGCCTCTGCAAAGGAAGTCTGAAGTGTCGCATTTAGGCATTAAAAGGTGTTTTAATCTGTGACGTCGGGGGGTCCACAATAGCTATAGCACATTGTTTAGTCATCTGGACCTCAGAATTGGGGGGGGGGGGGTTCTAGATGGAGGACCTGGGGGTTGGGATTTCGGAGATTTACAACAGCCTAGTTTTCGGCTTAATCAATATATGTTGCAACAGAGCCCAGCCGCCCTGCGCATTATCCGCACCACGTATCGATTTTAAACAGAGTTTCATGTTCAGCTTTGACTCGCTACATCGGCAAGACCTTAATGAACCGCGCCTTATATCCATAAGAAAAGTAAATATAGCTGGAAAATCTGATAAATGATACCGTATTGCGCTATCATTTTGAGTTTAAACTGAGATTCAATTAACACGTTTTGTTTTGTTGGACAACATGAATTTGTCATCATTTTTTTTGGGGGGGGGGGGGGGGGATCCGGTTTTATTACACAAGCCCCAAA
>JAODLD010000070.1:3383085-3410880 GCA_026781065.1 Mormyrops boulengeri | reverse complement strand
CAGTTGTTCTGTTGGGGGGAGGGGGGGCAGATGCATTTGACCTTAATGTCCTCCATGTATTTCTTACACTAGATTGCCAGCATTAAGAAGCAACAGACAATTTTGGAAATCGATAACGTATTTAATGCTTTGCAGTTACATTTTTACATTTTACAGTTTTCACAAATATGTAACTCACTCTAACTTCTCGTTTAGACTGTCTTGCTCCCACAGGCAACTCGACCACCCGGCGCCCCCGCGTTAAGAGTCCGTCAAGAAAATGAGCTCACGTTTGTGTTTCGCTTGCTCCCAGCGCACAACATTTTAGCCCAAATATATTAATGTGGATTAAAAAATAATAATAACAATAAATAACAACAATCAATCAATCATTTATTTCAGACCCAAGTAGCATACGTATTTAAGATTTAGGCGGGTCACGGGCCAGTTGTATATTCATATCTTCAGTTTTATCCGACTTAAGTCAGTTTGAGTACATGTGACACCAAGGATCTTTCTTTTGGAGAAATAAAATTAGAACAATAGAACCATGCTGCTTGTGTTTTTAGTTTTGTAGAAGATTTTCTGCAAGCTGCTTCAGACTGATCATAGTCAGGGTAGGTGGCGTCCGACCCCATTTGGCCAGCAGGCATTGGTGGCCATTTCGCCTTTCCCCTCTCGCTGTCTTAGTTCCTAGTCTTCCCTGAAATGTTGTCCCTGTTCCCCAGACCACTGCACATTGGACAGTGGGCTGAGTGTGTGGCTCAGTTTGCAGACCTGGGGCTTGTGGGCTCGAGGTTGGCACATCCCAGTCTTGTTTTGTGTCTCAAAGGATATTAAATGATATACACTGCTTTAGTTGTTGGTAAAGTTTTTTTTATTTTAATTTTTGCAAAATCACAACAGAGATCTATTACTGGTAGTTGAATCACTTTTTATTTCCCAAAAAAAAGCACTGAACAAAAATCATAAATCAAATAATTTAGAGAAATTGTAATAAATATATGATTAATATAATTAATTAATTGGCTTCAGTCCAAATATTTAAAATATTTAAAATGCATTGAAATAAATAATGTTGTTATAAAAACAGGAAGGCTGATGTGTCACATGTGGTTCAGTCTCAGCAGTTAAGGAAGTGCGATCCGGGAAGCTCGCGGTGCAGTTTTTTGCTCTGGTAGCTGTATTCGTATAGGTGCCGACCACTGAACAGGTACGTGAACCCTGTGAAACAAACAGTATATTATTAGAGAGCGATCTGACGTTCTAAAAGAGCGTTAAACAGTGCTTATATATGACTGCTTAAGGAGTCCCGAAATGGCACCCACCTTGGAGTTGAAATGCTGCCGTAACCCTCTCGGTCATGCCTGGGAAAGCATTCTTCATCAGTTTGGGGTAGCCTTTGTCCATCTTGCCCTTACTCTCGTCGTAGCTGCAGAGCAGGATGTAGATGCACAGTCAGCATGTTTATCCGGGAAACGATTACAGCTGCAAATACTCAAGAATCAAACTGGATTTCATTACTGCTTATTGTTCCCAATAGCGATAAAATGTTGCCAAAAGCCGATTCGACGCAGTGCGTCTACGGCAGTATCGCTGTCTCTTGCACAAACCTGAAGTAGTGCTTGTTCATGAAAAACAGCGTCTTTCCGCTTTCTTCGTCATACACAGCGGCAGTTATCTTCTGAAGCCTGGCTGGCAGACCCATACTGGTGAGGTTTTTCGGGTAGCCAGGTACAATATCATAGCCTGACAAAGCCCAGACTTGATTACCTGTGGATCAGGAGAGGGACAGTCTATAAGGTTTTTTTTTTTTGCAGTATAAGTACACGGTGCACTTTACATCAGCACAGGCTGCCATCACTGAAGCCTTTTTCCTATCTTGCCGTTTACCTTTGAAGAGGAACACCCTGTCCAGGCTGGGATTCTCATAGGCGGCATCGATGTTGTTGGGAACTTCTGGCCAGAAGGTTGAGATGAGGTGCAATTCTCTTTGGCTGCTGTGAGGCAAACTCCGCCAGAAGAACCTGAGGAGAAGGAGAAGGAGGAAGATATAGTTTCCACTACTGCACTACATCCCGGAGATAAAGCTTCATGCACAATATAATATTTAATCAGATAAAACCATAACTTTATACATTTATTAGTACTTGACCTTAAATGGTTCATGTTCAAGGAGATGTTTATCAGGTACTTGGTCTCAGAATTGATTTGTACGTACTTGTCTTTAAAGAACATCATCTCTCCACGCAGAGATGCGACGGCATCCAGGACCAGTTTTGGGTCACAAGGATCGGGGGTTTGAGGTGAAGGGGTGTCTGTACCTCCCTGGTTCACATCGGGGTTTGGGCCTAGTGATCACAAATAACAAATAGGTTATGTAGCACTGCACATCCGGCACAGTTCAGTGCAACTAATGTATTCTGGGTAAGTAGTGCAGAGTTACCATAAATGAACTGTATTCCCTTCACGTCATCATAGGAGAGCGTGAAGGTGCTTGGATCTCTGTAGCTATACATTGGATACATAAGAGCCCCAGGGTCCATGGAGTGAGACAGGCCAAGGGCGTGGCCAAATTCATGGGCTGCCACCGTGAACAGATTGTACCCTGAAAGAAAATGAGTGTCGGTGAAGAAACTTTCCCTCCTGAGACCTCATCGGAATTTCCCGTGTTCTGGGCCCTCAGAGGGGAGCGATGCGTTTCAGGACCGGAAATACTCACCTGCTGTAGTGTGAGAGGTAAAAGTCTCATCCTCGTCGAAATGAGTGTCACCCCCAAGGCCCGTGGAAGGTGCAAAAGCGTGAGCCAGGGTGCCATCGGGTCCGTCGAATGGGTAAGGGTCTCCATGGTCTAATGGGACAAATGCACATTGTCTTAATGTGAAGCGAAGGAGACTTCAGGCTGTACATGCGGTTTATGTTTCCAGTGTTCCAGTGTTCCAGTGTCCCTGCATACTGTTTAAGAGAAATACTAGAGAATGATGTGAAGGGAACCAGAGGAGCTTGATTTTCCGACCAAAATGCAAATCTAAACACTCTTTCCCTTAAAGCTCTTTATCTGTCTCCCTTAAGTGGTTCAGTCTTTGAGGATATTTTTCTCTTGTAAACATCTAACAGTATTTTGTGTTTTGGTGACAGATCACGCAAAAGCCCTTGTGAATTAACCTCTGTCTTTTCAGCTGGGAGGTTAGTGCACAGGAGTGGCTGGCAGTTGTTCAAGTGCCTACCTCCGCTGCCGAAGGAGATCATGATGTCGGCCACACCGGAGTCGATGCGTGTGAAACGAAGGGGAGTGACCTTGGCCCAGACGTTGAGGGCGCCCTTTATGGCCTGGTCCACCTCAGACACAGACAAATCGGGTGTATAATTCTTGATTCTGGAAGATGGGAAGCAAAGACAGGTGTGAGCAACTTAAATCATGCCTGGGCAGCCTCAAGGCCCCTCCTTGTCACTTGTGGGGCAAAAATGTTCTGAGGGCAGAATGGAAAAACAACTGGTTCAGAGAGACAACCAATCAGATTGTAGAGGAGGTGGGTCCAACCAACTAGGAGGTGGGGCCAAGACAACTGATTGGCTAGTCCTGCCTCCTCCAGTTGCTTAGACATACCTCTTCTGTAATCTGATTGGTTATCTCTCTGAACCAATCATTTTTCATTCTGCTCTCAGAACATTTTTGTTTAAGTGAATCTCCCATGAGCCTTCTCCTCGTACAGTGACACTGGGGTCGCACTCACCTGTAAGTCACCTGGTTGTTGGGCCACTTTGGATTCCCTGGAAAGCTGGAATACTCGGCCATATCCGGGACCCCACACCGCGGTTTCTTCATCACCTCCAGCGTTTTGTTGTCCACCACGCCTGTCACCTCAAGCCTGAAGAACTGCTGCATCTCCTTCAGCTTCAGGGTGAATGGATTGAAGCGCCAGACTCTATCATCTGGATTGTCCTTTAGCTCGTAGAACTTCTTCAGGTAGGTCTGTAAAAGAATTAGCGAATGCGGGATAATGAGAGCATGCAGGTTAAGCAGGACTGTAGTTAGCATCCTAGGACGTAGCAGTTAATAGCTGGATATTGCAATTATGGTCACATTTGTAGGAAGGGTTAATTGAGGACGTTTCAAATTTAAGCCGTTAAGTACATTACCAGTGAATAGTTTTTTTCTACATGTGCATGTTACTCACTTAAACTTTACTAAAAATACACTCAGTAACACTCAATAATATTTACTAACAAATTAATTTACAGTATGTTCACCATTTGAGTACCTTTATTAGCAAATAAAGTCATATCTTTCATCAAAGTAACCTCCTCTATCAGTTATAACAGCAGAGAAAATTCGAGGGATTCTTTCTACAAGGGACATTAAATACTGCTCTCATGGGATGAAACTGTTAACTAACACATTTATAGTTAAAGAGCAGCCAAGAATCCACAGAGAAGCCACAGAACCAGTTAATAGGATGGCAGACATGCATTGTTACATACTCTTTCCATGTTATAATGGAAGCTTGTTTTTTTTGACATATCGTTTCATTTATAGTTGTTCACTCAACTATCCAATGCTTGACAAAAGTTACAAATCTGCAGTTTATGAAATAAATGGAAAAGTGGTAAAACAAAACACACCTGTGGTGTGTAAGTAGGGGGTCTTACCTTGGCTACGTCCTCGTCTGGGTCCCCTGCTTCGTTTCGTGACAGCGGGATGCAGTGAACCGCCATCGCAAGGCAGAAGAAGATGGTCACGCCGTAAGGCATCATGTTAAGCTTGAAGCTGCTGCTTCCTTGGTGCCGTGTCTGTGAGACCCTCCACTCTTATACTCTATCAGCCTCAAGTGTTGAGCAACCTTTGCCTGAGTCACTGGGATGCTACTCATCCATCAGTATGTGTGAGGCGGACACTTCTCCATAATACTGTGTTACAAAAATGATCTGGCCTTTCAAGTGTGAATCATGCTATCAGATTATTGTGTGTCCGTCTCGATTAGTGCACATGACTGGCCAGTTACCTACTTCTTACTTAGCTACTCTTGTTGTTACATTGCGGTAGCTACTTGCATTGTGCTGCGTTCATTTATTCATTGTTATTGTACTTCTATTTATTGTCGTATTGAAACAGCTTTATTTGTGTTTTGTGTTTATATTGTGTTCATTGGTGGCCAGCAGGATATACAGCGTAATATTTTCATTGTATAGTGTGACTGTATATTGTGCATAACTCTGGAACCTTGAAGTGGGTATTGGTTACAGCACATGGGAAATTCCGAAATGCGGAAGTAGGACTTTAAGAAGAATTTATTAAGTTTTTTATTATTGATGTACATGTAAATCTTAGAAGATAAAAGCAAGTCTTAATACACATTACTGTAAAATTTATTAGTCAATGAAATAAAGAAAAGCTAAACGTTTACATTTGTCCAGCCTCATGCTGGAGACGTGGTATGGAAGGTGTCCCCTCGCCGGCCAGTGTGGTATTTACATCTCCTGTATTATGCTACTGCAAAACGTGTGGCTGCAGTTCAACATAGACAGGGTCAAAAGGCTCTGTAACTGTGCAGATCACACTTAGAATGTGTGGTCTAAGATGTGGTGTGCAGTGGTGGGTAATTCAGGTCCAGAGAGTAAAAGTCCAGGCAAGATTTTGTTTCAACCAACCAGTTGAGCATAAAGAGTCACAGTTACAGAGACTCATGTGGTTGGTTGAGACAAAATCCCGGTCTGGACTTTTACTCCCTGGACCTGAATTACCCAAAATGAGAGTATAACTTATTTTTCCTCCAGCAAAAAGACACACTGAATCTCATATCAGCCTCCCTATCAAAAGAGATCTCATCTAGCTCCAAAATAGTACTCAGATTGTCTCTACAACGCAGTAGTCTCATTCTGATTCGTTGGTGAAGAAATGAGAGCGGTTGTTATGAACTCAGACTATTCTCATCTCAGCCAAGTTCAAATACCTGTATGAAGTTGGTGCCCATAATAAAACGACTGTGTGTTATTGCCGGTCTGTGCTGCTTTGTGCCAGCAAAAACAAACGTTTGTACTTTACTGCTTTAAAAATATCAATTACTGATTCAGTTCCTTCAAGTACGTCAATATGTACTGGCCATAGTTGCTGAAGTGCTTGGACCACATGTATCATGCAATATCATAGACAAAGACATAGATCCTACAAGGTGGCGCCATGGTTAACATTGTTGCCTCACACCTTCAGACACCTGGGTTTGAGTCTCTGCTCTGGCTCTATGCATATGAATCTTGTGGCTCCTGTATTGCTCATTAATGACAAGTCTGGTAGGATTTCTTGTTTGTCGCAAATATTACTCATGTCCCCTAGGTCACCTATGTCTACTTTATTTCTCCTAGTGAATTTTAGGAGAATCACATCAGACAAAACAGAAACTAAAATGGGAATCTCAATTCTGTCTCTCCAAGCAGGATGAGAACACGCTATAACTAAAATTTTCCTCTGGGCAAGTTGATTCCAGTATCTCAGAAAAGGTTTCCCACTTGGGGTGTTTATGCTCTGCAGCAGGGGTGTGAGCCCTGTGTAGCTTAGTTCTTTCTCTGTTCTACCACAAATGATTCAGCTAAAGTGCTGTGTGGTAATTAGCACAAGGAGTTGAATCAGGTGTGTTAAATGAGGGGAAACCCAAAGATGTGCAGGGCTCCGGCCCCCCAGGACTGCAGTTTGACAACCCTGCAGTGCCAAGCTCCGTTCCCCCAGGACTGCAGTTTGACAACCCTGCAGTGCCAAGCTCCGGCCCCCCAGGACTGCAGTTTGACAACCCTGCACTGCAATGTCTAGAATTTACAGAGATTGGTGTGATAAACAAAAGATATGCAGTGACTGAACACCGAATGTGTTTGTTTAGGAGAGCATTCTGCATAACAACTGCTTAGTCGGGTGGCTTATATCAGTACTCTGGAAAACAGACAGAGCTTGTTTTGTATGCTCGCTGCCATAACAGCATGCTGAAATCCTTTTGTGCAGGACGCCTACAGATGTGCTGACACGCGTGCTGATGACTTTGTGTGTGTGTGGGTGAGTGTGTATGTGCGAGCCCATGACAGCAGCCCGCAATGCTTCCCTAAATCACAGACGGTCGTAGTCATTTCCCACATTTGCTCAATATCGTATTGGATTTTATTTACTGCTGGGAAGGAAGTGTCTGAAATGTTAGGGAGCCAACACCTTGTTAATGTGGCTGCTTTTGTCATGTGGTCCACTTTGTGGAAAGGGTTGTCATATAGACCAGCAGGTCTAGAATGTTCTGCTGTAGATAGATTGATTGATTGACTGATTGATTTTGTAAGTTCCCAGTACAACGTAATGGTTACTTTGAAATTCCGTGTGATCGGTGTGACTGGGGATGAGTGTGTAGCTCTTCAGCGAGGGTGTCGAACAGAACATTGGCAGTTTCCTGTGTGCATATCTGGAAACGCTTTTCTAATTCGTCCTAAAAACCCGTGTGTGGGTTTTCTTACGGATCACTACATCTGGTGTCACTGCACGGACATTCCACTTCGATCTTTAAAGCTCCAAGCTTCTGAGGAAAAACACGCACGTCAGTTCACCAGTAAGCTCTACTCAAAGACTTGCATACCTCCTTCTTGATGCTGCTCACAATCATGCACAGGAAGTCAGCACCATATAATGTTCCTAAGATGTGGTAATATGCTACATTGCCTTTTTTGGTGGGTGAACTATTTGACCTAGGTCTACTTAAGCTAGAATGTTTTTCATCAACATGTTTCTAAGGCCTGTATCATCAAATAATGCTATTTTCTTGTTTGCTTTTCCCCTGCTCTGCTTGGACAAGTTAAATGCTTCTTCGTATATATCAGCCTTAACTGGAAACCGTTATCAATCACCAGGATCTGGCTACCCCCCTTTACGGTAGGATAAGGGCAGTTTCAACGCCAATGAAGGGAAATTCCTAATGATCCTTTCTTTGTTGACGCCCCAGTTAAATCACCGAGTCACATATTCCATTTGTTTGGACGTCTCTGACAGGTGTTTGCCATTCAGCAGGAAGTCTGTAATCTCACCAAGCGGTAAAACCAGAAGGACAAACTCAACACAAAAACACCCCTAAAAATGTTAGCTTTTTATTGGTAGTGGCTCTAGCTGTGTAACAAGCTCTACGTCCTCCCCAGCCCTGCTGAGGTCAGAGAGTAATGCAACACCGCCTTTTCAGCCAATCTGGCCACCATTCCCCGGTATCAGCTAATTTACTATGGATGTCTACGTGTCCCTCCCTTGTGCAAGTTTGCAGGCTCAGTGCTGAGTTACGCCACATGACGTACTCACGCCCGCTTTCACCAGCTCTTTGACGAAGACACAGTTGCTCATGGTTCTGAGCTGTTCCTGTTCCCGCCCCCACCGGGATCTGTAGTCACTTAAACCCTGGATCTGTCCTTCAGAGAGCTTCTTATGCTAGATTCACAGCACCCTTGATTTCCAGAACCATATGTACATCCCGGCTGGTCTTTGAACTGTGGGCTGTCTCGCCCTTCCTCGCAACATCGACGTTTCTGCCGACGCACCCCCTCCTGCAGCCATTGCGTCTTCGTCGTGGGTCGCAGTCACAGTTCAGAGTTTTTAAGTGTTCTTAGTTGAATTTTGAGAGTGTCTCTGGAAAATGAATACTTCTGCAATCAGCCACACGGCATTATGTTGTACATGTGTTAACATGACTTTACTTTCAAAGCATAACATCCTGGAAAAATGGTGAGTGGATCCTGATTTGTGGCTGTATGATTCAGTCAAGCCTCTTTGTCTCATCCCAAGCATCTTCAACCGCTGACCTGCCCCCTCACTCTCCAGTGTCCAATGAATGTCAGTCAGTGATGATGGGCCAGGTTCCATTTTCCACTGACACCTCTGGCCGAGGAGATTCCCAAGCAAAATGACGTCATTTAACTCAACAGTCTACCTGGAATGAAGATTCAGAAACTTATATACATTTTGCAAAGTCATGACAAAGGGGGAAAGATTTGGTATTTATTTCTGTCTCGGAGAGGCAGATCATGCCATTCTGTCCTACAACGGCAGTAACTACCCTGACACTGAAACTAAGAAAAAGGTCTTCATAAGTTTTTGACTGTCCACCTGTATATGTAGTTGTGGAAAGTATTTTCTTTAAAACCAGGCATAGTTAAAGTTTTTGACACAAGATAAAAAAGAGCATAAGAGACCTAATTTTAGTCATAACCCAGTTTTGATAAAATGTGCATCTTTATGCAGTTTGTCTTTGTAAAGGTGCATACATGTCTGCAGTTACGGACCTGATCTTCAGTCAGTCTGAGGTGCTGTTTTGCGTAATTCCTGCCTGCCTCCTGGAATGTTTTTTCCTACAAATTTAACTGTTGGCCTCCGGGACTGTAGCACAGATCTCAGCACTAAAGGGTGTTTTCACTGGTGTCTAAAGCCACTGTCCTTGTTTTTTAATTTACGGCCTAGCTGGCACTGTCGGTTTGAAGCTTGGCATGTTGGCCTGAAGTTTGGTCCAGCTGAACTATCTTTGAATTAGACATGAATGAACTGTTAGTGTTACGTGCAGCACAATCAAATTCACTTCATGGAATGGGGAATTAAAAAAAATGTTTTAGATGGTTTCTCAATGGCTATGTGTGTAAGTTGCTCCATTAAAACAATGATCACATGCTGGATTTATACTAAAGGGAAAAATCAAATGATATTTTAGTGAAAATCTTGCTATTGTCCCATCTTTCTCACAACAGTTAAACACATTTACGAAATCTGTAGGAAATGAGTCATGGATTCAATCATGTAATTAAATTGTGTGATGTGATTATTCAGCATTTTAATCGAGCCTAATGAGTAGAGCTCAGCTGTATGGAAAAGCAGAACAAACAGAATCTCAGGAGGACCTAGACTGATTGTAGACTCCCTCCACACTCACTGTATTTTATCACCACAATGATCACCCCCCACTTGGGACCTTGGGCTTGTGTCAACGCATCCCTGGAATGCCAGCCCTCTAACCACCATGGACAAACACCGCAAGCAGAAAGGCAGTGAAGGAGATCCAAGGAGAATGTTCTTCACGATGATACCTGGAGCAGTTGTCGTCATCATCGTCAGCTTGACCTTCACAGCTTGCCAGGCGGCGCCGGCACCCGGAGCAGAGCAGACCCTGTCCCTCAAGGACCAGCATGCTGCTGAGGTGATCTTGCATTTGCACTTAAATCCAAGTGCCAGTTTGCTTTATATTCTGGCAATTTTAGTTATGTTATCTGCAGCTCTTTGCTCCTTCTGTGTATCGATACCAACCCTGTAATTTATTCATGAGTATGCATGGTCACACTTTACTTGAGGGAACATGAATAATGTATCAGTACATGCTTACTTGATGCATTAATTAACCGGTAACTAAGTGATTGTTATATACTGATCCCATTCTTGTTCATCATTAATCAATCATGACAGTTCATGAGTTCCTTTCAAGCACTATATTAGCTAACAGTTAACTAATACATGAACTGTCATAATTAATGAATAAACATGGGATCAGTGCTTAACTAACACTTAGTTACTGGTGAATTAATGCATTAAGTAAGTGTGTACTTAATGTGATCGGATATACTTCATAAACGTGGCCAGGAGGACAGATGATACACGAATAAAGCCCTTTTTAGCAAGTTTACAAGTAAACACTGCCTAATTTGTTATTCGATGCACATGAACATAAAACGGGCTCTGAAGGTGGTGCTGTTGGGCTTCCTTTGTGTTTGTGTACAGGAGTACCTCTCCAGCTTCTACTCAAAAGCAGGCAAGATCAGGAAAATCTCTAGGGATGATTTTGCTATGAAGCTGAAGTCCATGCAGCAGTTCTTTGGCCTGGAGGTCACCGGCAAGCTGGACTCTAACACACTGGAGGTGATGAGAAGGCCTCGCTGTGGTATCTCCGATGTCAGCCACTACACTCTCCTCGACGGGAAGCCCAAATGGGAGAAGAACCTAGTGACGTACAGGTACCTTCCCGAGCATCAAGGCTTTTCGTTAAAGAAAAGCAAGTGGGTCCATACCCCCTCAAAATCCAATTATTAATGACATCTTGCTGGGGGTTCAGATGGAGGTGAACAGGCCGGATGTATTCTGACCTCAGCTTGGCTCGTAACATCCTTCCTGTAGTCATTATTTTGATGGTGCTGATCAAAGGTCAGGTATCCCCCACTTTACGAACGTTCGTTTTACACCAGTTGGCCTTTACGAAAAACCTACACGATGACCTGTTTTCGCTAACCGAAAGAAATCCGAAGAGGATATTCACTTTCACATAAAAAGTAAGCCATGAGTGAGCCAGTTATAGATATATAGTCATGCGCCACATAACAACGTCCCAGTCAATGACGGTTCCTATTGCCTAGTGACGTCACAGCGTTATGCATTACTCAGGTTTGTGGTGATGCTGGTGTAAACAAACCTACTGCAAGTAGCTTACTCATGTCATGGAAAAGTATAGCACATAAAATCATGTACATAATATACTTGGTAATGATAATAACTATGTTACTGCTTTATGTATCATACCATATCATATCATACTATACATTAGTGTTATTTTAGGTTGTATGTGTTGTTTGGTATGATTTGGTAAGTTATATTTTCAGTCTGGAAAATATTTTCCAGTATAAGTTAATGCTAATTATTTCTTCACTTTACACCATTTCGGCTTAAGAAAGGTTTCATAGGAACGTGGGGGATAACCTGTATAATCCAAACCTTTTTGAGGGCGCTTACCATGCATCACCACTGACATTAATAAACATCTTTTATTAGAGTAAAAACAATAATATTCCCTGGTCCAGAATAACCAAATACACGCCGGACCTGAGCCAAAAGGAGGTGGACGGTATCATTATTCAAGCCTTTAAGCTCTACAGTGACGTCATTCCCTTGGATTTCAAGCAGATCTTCCACGGCATGGCAGACATCATGATCCAGTTTTCGAGCAAAGGTGAGTCTGGGTGCTGCTCCGGACATGTGTTCCCCTCTGTACCCTGCTTTCGACGCCCGGTTGACCGGTCTTCCTCCTCCCTCTTGTCAGATCATGGTGACTTTTATCCCTTCGATGGCCCGCAGGGTACCCTCGCCCATGCATTTTCCCCAGGAGAAGATACTGGCGGAGACACACATTTCGACGAGGATGAAGAGTGGACCCTGAGTCAGAAGGGTACTCCTGACTAACCAAGTTAGTCAAGGTAATAGAAGAACCATCAAACTGATCCATTCACTTGAACGTCTGCCTGTCTGTATCCAGGAATCAATCTCTTCTTGGTTGCTGCCCATGAGTTTGGTCATGCCATGGGACTGGATCACTCCAAGAACAAAAGTGCCTTGATGTTCCCAACCTATCAGTATGTGGACACCAAGGACTACCAGCTACCTTCGGATGACAGAGCTGGGATCCAGGCTTTGTACGGTGAGTTTTTACTGGTCGAGGATACAAAGGGCAATGCCAGCCCATGAAGGGGAAGCCAAATTACACTCAAACCCTACCAATGTCCCCTTAAGGTGTTCGGAAGCCACCTGTTAAACCGAATCCTAAACCTGAACCAAAACCTGAACCCGAACCGGAGGGATGCCGGAGCGACCTGGTGTTTGATGCCGCTACCAGCATCAGAAATGAGCTGTACTTCTTCAAAGGCAGGTGAGCCAAACTTTCATCATGGTTTCTTTGGAATCCGAGATCGCTAATGCTGTTATCTCAGAACTCCGCTGTGTGGCTATGTGTCTGTGTGCTCTCTGTGTGCCACATTTTCCTGGCAGGCATGCCTCACCTGTCTCGGCTTGTCCCTTAGCTACTACTGGAAGAAGTGCAGCTTGTCCAATCCGGTTCCCATAACACTTATCAGAAACACCTGGCCTTCAATCAGTTCTGTGGACGCTGCCTATGAAAACACAGACAAAGACGTTGCCTATCTTTTCAAAGGTACGTCACAGCTTCCTCAAATGCATAGAGTGTTTGGGGCAAACATGGTTTTGTTCATATTTGCCCCTGCTACTTTAATTTGAGGTGATGCTTCTGTTCCCATTCTTTCAGTTATATACTGACTATATCAGAAGGAATTATAGGAAGCACTTTTCTCAAAGGTACAACAGCTATGCCCTCTTTAGGACTGGAACTAGTCACCCTTTATATACAGGCTCCTATCCCTAACACACCACTTACTCATCCGTTTTACAGCTTCTTTGACCCTTCTTTACTTACGCTCACAGGTAAGCAGTACTGGGCCGTAAAAGGCACCAAGATGCAGCCTGGTTATCCCAAGGCCATTTCAAGCTTCGGCTTCCCATCCTGGGTGACCACCATAGACGCCGCAGTATACGTGGCGGCCAGCAAAAAGACCCTCTTCTTTGTCAACGACCAGTACTGGAGGTGAGCGGAATGTTTAACCAACGTAGTTGATTAACTAATCTTTGATGTACAATGGGTCCAAGCACTGCAAACATGTGCTTTAACCTACAGCTATGACGAGAGGAGGGGTAAAATGGACCATGGGTATCCGAGACACATCTCTCAAAACTTCCAAGGAATCGGTACAAAGGTGGACGCAGCCTTTCAGAACCAAGGTAAGAAAATGTGACCAACGGCATCAGTGTGCGTTGGCGTACACACGCACAGCTACTAGGCTGCATCTACACTGGCTGGTGCCGTTCAGAGGCCTTTACTTTTTATTGAATATTTGTGGGGTTTAACAGTACATAGAAACAAACAGACATATGCAGAGGACCAATCACTGACATTTTTGAACACTTATTACATATTTAAAGAGACAGTGACGTGATTTAGGTAGCATGGTGGCTATGTGGGTGACAATGAGGTTGTTTAGCACCAGGGTCAAGGGTTCAAACCCCACCTCTGCTCTGTGGGTGTGATTTGCATGTGTCCTCCAGCAGATGGACATTCCTTCTAGGATGTACCCCAGCTTTGTACCCTGTTCTACCTGGGATAAGATCCAGGCTCATCTCCAATCCTAACCTGGATAAGCAAGTAGAAGATGGATGGATAGAATTGTTTACTGTAACCCACACTGGCAGAAGCAATTCGTACAAATATCACTGAACGACATAATAAGATGTAAATCATGGTCATGGGTTTCATTTAGACACCGAGGTACCAGGTATAATTGACCAGATTCTTGCTGTTTGGTATAATGTGCAGTCCAGGCGGTCACGTCACAGATATGTCAGGGGGGTGGGGCAGAGTGACCCCCTCAAAAACTACATTCAGCATTTTGGCACAGGACCATCACACATTCTTGGTATCAGACCCACAGACCTGTCCAAATTCAGTTTTCAGATATTAGATTTCTCGTGTTTGTTCTTTAGTTCACACCTGCCTGGGACAGCTCCAAAAATAAGAAGCAATTTCTGCTACAAGTGTAACCTGAGTCAATTCAACGTGCCTCACTCAGTGAGTGGCCTCCTTACGCAATGGCCACAGATCATTCGGTGTGCTGGTTCATGGTCCAAAACACAAATGTGTGAGACAAACTCAGACACACAAAGGCCAATGAGCCACAGCACCGTCTGATGGAACATCTGGGACAATCAGGAGGAGAAAAAGGTATATTTAAAAAATGAAGTATTTAAAATTCCTGCCATATCTCCCCTTCTGTTTACATTTGCATTTCAAATCCCATAATTCCACCCATCCATCTTCCAACTGTTTATCCTGGACAAGCCTGCAGGGGGTGTGGAGCCCAGCAATAAGGCAGTAGTACATCCTGGACAGGGTCCCCACATAGAGTGGAAGAGGGATCTGAACCCACAACCTAAGGTGGGGGGCAGACCACTGATCCATTATGCTGCCCTATTCCTGTAACTATTCTCATTCACATTGGTCTTTCCCTACAGGCTATTTTTACTTTTCTGAAGGGGCCAGACAGATCGAGTACAGGTTACAGTCTAAGACAACCAACCGTGTCCTTCTCAACTACGGATGGCTGAACTGCTACTGAAAACCACTCTGTCCTGCAAACGCCATGCTAACGCTGCATTTACTCACATACAGCAGCAATTATAAAACACTGTTTATTCAGCTGCTATATTACTTTAACCTCAATCCAGTCTCAGAAATAGAGCTTGCTTTGTGAACAATTCCTGCACACTTCTGTAGTATTTTCAAAAATTTATGACACTAATAAATATGTCAACCGAAACTGCATATTGTCTTCTGTAAAATTCTGATAACTTCAGCACTTCTGTCGTATTGGTTTTAATTCTAAACTTTCACGGAAGGAATCTGCATTACAGCATATGCATACTGCCCTCAGATTTACAGAGTGTCTTCAGGAAGCATAGAATACTCGAAAATATTATCTGTATTATTATATTTAGCACTGCGGTAGCACCACCTAGTGGCCATCTAGTGGACGCTCATGCCGGTCAGGAAAATCGAAACCGCACATTGCATATTACGCAAGCAGTAGCATGTGGCCACCCGGACAAATAAATTAACAGAAGCGTAAAAATCCAATATTTTGTGGTGAAAAGGGTAAGTCAACATGGCAGGTTAATCTGTAGAACGTGACCCTTGGACAGACCCCAGCAGCCTAGGTGCAAGAGAGTTATATTTAAGATAAAACAATAACCGCACTATGACAATTATCAGTACAGTTATAGAATGTGTTCCTGTTGATTAAATAATTCACCTTATCGTAAATATTTCCTTTTCTGATCTCCGTTCATATACTGATGTATTCCCTTCCCATCCCGGACGTACCCCAGCCTCGTACTCTGTGCTGTCTGGGATAGGATCCAGGTCCCCCGCGACCCTGAACGGGATAAGCGCAGTTAGATGATGGATGAGTGGCCACAATAACCACTTTCCTCTTCAAACACAGACGATCAGTGGTGTTTGCTGTCGCCACGGTCAGGTGACGAACTGTGCCATAGGTAACACTCTGGGGGCACTGGGGCACCGCTCTTTGCACCCTGCAGTTTCTATTTGCACATATATCTCTAGAAGCCATGTTTGTTAGACCGTCACCCCATACTCGCACTATTAGGTGGGTGTGTACCTGAACCAAACTGCCCAAATTTGGGAACGGTCATTAAATCGTGTATAAATCCACTATCTTTATACAAAACCACTCCACAGAGGAATTTTTTAAAACACTAAAAAGCACAAATGATATGGAATGCCTAGAAATGTAAACAACTGCCATTTCAGAAAAGAAACGCACAGAAGCATTTAGTAAATTAACTAGTTGATTTTTTTTTTTTTTTTAAAAGAACTACACTTCCCAGAGCTTAGCGTCGTTGGCGTCCCGTGATGTCACAGACACACCTCTCGCTCTGATTGGCAGCGGGCGTCGCGAGCACGGCACTGCTGAAGGTGAAATAGGTTCGTCTGCGTTTCGGAGTTTATTTTTTAACCCAGGCGGTATGTCGTCGAGTAGCCTCTTCGCCATGCGTGCTCACGTTTGCAGACGCTTTTTGGTAAGTTTTAATGCAGAAATTTAATACCGAGGCGTTTGGTTTCTGGGTATGTTCGTTGAAGGGTACCACAGGCCCGGAAACATACATGGAGATTGTGCTGCTGTGCCAATATTATTTTAATGCTTCGTGCTCACTGTGCGCTTTTAGCGTTATTTTTTCGTTTCATATGTCTTGGGGAAATCTTTTATTGGCACGATTTTTCTCTGCAGGCTCAAACGTTCCTGTCAAGGACCTACGCTTCTCGTCCCACGTTAAATGTGAGTATCTGGCTCGTTTTATTAATAGAAAAACCCGTTTAAAATTTGTCAGGTGTTAAATGTCTAACTAAATATATGTGCATTTCGATGCGTTTTTGTTGTCCTAAGAAAATATACACAGACATTTAGTTGCAACTTTTTAAAATCGGATTATTTTTCGATTTGGTCTCCTGTATTCACGGTTTTGTCCTTTGTGAGTACTCATTCACTTAGTGTTTTTTTTTTTGTCCGAAGCCGCATGTATGCAGCAGCAGAATAATGCTACATCTCATTTATGACTTTTTGGTCGGTTTATCTTCGACTAAAATAAAAGGAATGGTCCGCTTTATGCTGAACTTGTAACGTGAGTTGAGAGTGATGTGATCGCCAGTCCTGGATGATCCCCAAGCAGCCGCGCTCTGGAATCTCCATCATGAGAGCATCCACGTGCAAACTGTAGACCGAAGGGTGACCTGATTGTGCCCGTTGCTCCGTCCCCAACAGGAGGTAGTCATTGTCAGTGCGGTCCGCACCCCGATTGGCTCCTACAAGGGAAGCCTGTCCACAGTCCAGGCCACAAAACTGGGTTCTGTTGCCATCAAAGGGGCCATCGAGCAAGCAGGTACCTGAGGGCTTTCTCCCAATCTCAGGCCATGTTGCCTTTAACCTTTGGTAGACTTTATAAGCTGAGCAGTTCACTGACACGGCGAAGAGCTCTGTGTCGATTTCCTATGTGCCGAACATTCCCATAAGCTCTGAAAAGTGAGTGATGTGTCCCTGTGGCAGGGATCCCCGTGGAGCAGGTGAAGGAGGTGTACATGGGGAACGTGCTGCAGGCAGGCGAAGGGCAGGCTCCTACCCGGCAAGCTCTCCTTGGCGCAGGTAGGAAGCGATCTATAGTGGTTACTTCTGGCCACCAGGGGGCACCCCGATCTGCTCAGCCTGTCAGAATGGGAAGGACAATGACAACTAGGTTAATCAAACTCTGCTTAGGGGCCCCAGAGGGGTTGAGCCGGCCCTGTCTATACCAAAGGTAGTAAAATGACTCCCCCTTTTTGTGGGTGTGTATGGGGGGGGGTTCTGGCTCACACTGGCATTTCTCTTTTCTTCCAGGACTTCCCATCTCGACTCCGGCCACCACCATCAACAAAGTCTGCGCCTCGGGGATGAAGTCCATCATGCTGGCGGCTCAGGGCCTCATGTGTGGACACCAGGTAGGCCCCGCCCCCCATGTAGGCTGTTCTCATGCTCCACCCACTTCCTGTCCTTGTGACCACCTCTTCCTGTGTGCGGTGCAGGACGTCATGGTGGCAGGGGGGATGGAGAGCATGTCCAACGTGCCGTACGTCATGGCCCGGGAGGCGCCCCCCTACGGGGGGGTGAAGATGGAGGACCTCATCGTGAAGGACGGCCTCACCGACGTCTACAACAAGTTTCACATGGTGCGTGAGGGAGTGTTTGGGGGGTGTTAAGGTGTTGTGGTCCATGATGATGATGATGATGATGATGACCTCCACATCAAGGGCAACTGTGCAGAGAACACTGCAAAGAACAGCAGCATCTCTCGTGAGGATCAGGACGCCTTCGCCATCAGCTCGTACACACGCAGCAAAGCAGCGTGGGAGTCTGGACTGCTGGCCAAGGAAGTGGTGCCGGTCCACATCCCACAGAAGGGTAAACCCCCATCCCCGCCCGCTGAAGCATTCATGCCGTCAGCCGTCCAGCTGAGATTGGCATCGCGCTGATGTGCGTCTTCCTTCAGGAAAGCCGGACGTGGTGGTCAAGGAGGACGAGGAGTTCAGGCGCGTGGACTTCAGCAAGGTGCCCAAGCTGAAGGCTGTGTTTCAGAAGGAGAATGGTGAGGATCTGTGGGCATCATTGTGCCACCCCCTCACCTTCACTGTACCCTCTCTGCAGTGGCCATCTCTGCTCCACCCCCCCCAGGCACGGTGACCGCGGCCAACGCCAGCACCCTGAATGACGGCGCCGCCGCCCTGGTCCTGATGACCGCTGAGGCGGCCCAAAGATTGAGCGTGACCCCGCTCGCCCGGATCGTCGGTACGCGGTGGCGCACTACTTTGGGCCTACCGGTCACATCACCATAGCTATAGCGGCCTGTCTTCTCCAGCTGTCTTCCTGTCCCCCTTTCTGTCTCGCAGCGTTTGCCGATGCTGCCGTGGCCCCCATCGATTTCCCCATCGCTCCCGCCTACGCTGTGCCCAAGGTGCGTTTTAAGGGCAGTACCTGATTGAGCACACCTGATACCACAATGACATGGGTGGGGCCTCTCTGAACCATGGGTGTGTCCAAAATGGCATACTTGTTTGCTATGTAGTAGTCGAAATATAATATGTGACATGAGCAGTATGTCTGAATTCCTCAATACGGATGAGACCGTAGACAGATGGTACCCAGATGACATACTACGTTCTGCAAAATTCCAAAGTGCGTGACAGATGCTGCACACAAGGCCAGTGGAGATGAAGCAAGCAGAGATGAAGAACGTCACTTACTCAGAAATCTGTGTCAAGATGGTGGTGGTAGTGCAGTCTCTGTACAGATTTCACGTATAAAACAAAATACAGTTCCATAACTTGATTGGAATATTTTTTTTTCTTTTTGTCTTTTCATTAATAGTTTTTGACAGTTCTTGACATAACTTGGCCCTTCAAGTTATTGCTACACATCTGGGTCGGAATGCATGCACACTGCTCTCATGCATACATACTACATTATCGGTCTCAGTAGTATGCTTCTGAAGAAAATGCAGTATATACTTTGTAAGTGTGCGATTTCTGATGCACCTCATGCATTTAGGTTTTTCTTTTTTTCCCTTGATGTAAACTTCAAATCAAGTTCGTTAAGCTTTTTAAAATAATATTGGCACAAAGCAGGACATTAAAACATACATTTTTTTTACCCCCCAAGGTTCTGAAGGCTAGTGGTGTGAAGAAGGAAGACATCGCCATGTGGGAGATCAATGAGGCTTTCAGTGTGGTGGTGCTGGCCAACATCAAGATGCTGGACCTCGACCCCAACAAAGTCAACGTCAATGGGGGGGCGGTATCCCTCGGTCACCCAATCGGGTAGGGTCACACGGGCTTGTACCCTCATCCCACACACAGCTTGAACGTTTGCTGGAATCGCCGGTTCTAGTTCAGCTTGTATGTTTTTATGATGATTTCACAAGGCTCCTCCCGCTGTAGACATCCATCGGAATACCACGAGGCCTGTAGCGCAACTTGATCTGAGTGTGGGCTGCATGAATATTCCACCACTCGTACATATGGTAAATGATACTGACAAGCCCCGCCCCTTTCTTTCCAGAATGTCTGGCGCCAGGATCGTCGGGCACATGGTACACAATCTGAAGGGGGGACAGTACGGCCTGGCGGGCATCTGTAACGGTGGTGGCGGCGCTTCTGCCATCCTGATCCAGAGATTCTAGCAAGTTCTCCGAGGTTCACGGCCCATCAAGTCGACTTGCCCGCCCATCATGACTGGAGCGCCTGTTCCACCCTCTTCAGCTCCTTATTTATAGCAGATCAGCAGGCTTATTTCTGACTGTTACAGGCCCGTTTTGCTCTGTGTCGGAAGTCACTCCGGCCCCCAACTGACTCCAGATCAGATCCTGGTTTTGTGTGAATAAACATTCTGTCGGGGGCATGCTACTGTTTGCTGGTGTGTTGATGTGGGGGATGGCATGGGGCGGTGGGGGGAGTTAGGAATCTTCCATGGTTCTCAGTCTGAGGGGTGAACAGTCATGGGTTAGGAGGGGATATGGGTTTGAACAAAGAACTAGGGGTAGATGAGAACAGGACTCTGATTACTGTACAGGTTTATTTGGAATTGACCAGCATGGTTTGGGGGGTGGAATGAAACTGGAAGCAGACAGTTATGGTCACTTGATGCAACTAAGCAATAAGTATGGCCTGTTTTTATCCGTATAAATCTTGTTGCTCCCCCCATCAAAAGTAGGAGTGATAGCAGGGGGTGTGTGTGTGTCGCATGTGGTCCTGGGAGGGGTAAGAAGTCAATGAAAATGGATTTTAGGTGTTAGTGATGAGATCCACCCTTAGTCATCCATCCTCATGAAAGGCTTCAGGTTTCAGATGTGAGAGTGAAAATAGGGGTGTCTAATTTCAAAATGTTTATTGTGGTTTTAAAGTGCGAAACCGCTTAAATACAGTATTGCTTATAAATCCATGTTAAAATATACGTTTCCTGGGAAAAATGTTGATGTGATATTTTGATTAAAAATATTGAGTGGGTTTGTTACAGATGGGTACAGGCCAGGGGTCATTTTCTCAGCATAAGTAATTCGGGGCCCCTTGGCCAGTGTTTTCCAACTTGGTCCCTGTTTTTGCTCCCTTCCAGAAATGTCGACTGCCTGACACGGAAAGTTAGGAAACACTGACAAAGGCAACTGCCTATTCTGCGTGTCACTAGAGCTGGCCCTGGGTGTGCCAAAAATTAACCGGTAGTCTGCCCCCTTCCGGGTACTACTAGCAAGTTCACGTTGATCATCCGATGACGCTCGCCTCTCTGTACATGCATCTGCAGACCACTAGGGGGAGCGATTGACGCGTCACTATGTAACCGCGCACATTACTCAGGTTCTCCACATATGATAAAGGGGACCCATTCAACTGCCGGACATAAAATTAATAAAAATCATTAATAAAACTACACCTCCGTGCATTTAATGCCCACGAATATTTGTTGCAACCTGGAGAGAATATATCCAGTATCCCCAAGTATTATCAGGCCCTCATTACCATGCAAAATGGGCCAATTAATATTAAATCCAGAAAACACGTGTTTTAGATTATGAGCGACGATTCATGAGACGATACTCGGTACAAATACCGCTAAATTAGGTTCGGCCTCCCGGGTGCGAGTCTGTACATCCGTAATTACAGAAACACCACGATGATCTGTTAGAAGTAGGCCTATGTTAACGAATGTTTATGCTTGAAACCTAAATGCGAACTTACTATCACTTAGCCATCATTAAATTATGAAAAACATAAACATATCGTGATACGATTTTATAGCAGTTTTAAACTAGGCTGTAAGAGTGCTTAGCATTTACTTTGGACTGTTTAGTCAGCATACATTAACCATACATTTTATTTTGTTTACTGTCTACCTCCATAGAGTGAAGTACTGCTGAAAAAGTGGATGAATCAATGCGGTACACACTTTACGGTGTGATTGGGGGCAGCTAGCTAGAGCTTAAATAGGAATACATCCATACAATAACATACATATAGGCCTACTAAAATGATTTCATGTTTTTATCCAAAGCATTTTCATGTATATTTCGTGTATACCTGTCATTTTTGTTAGAAAGAAACCATGGGATTTAAAACTTCACAGGACGCTGTCGCTGATGAACGTATTTTTAATAATAAACAGCACCAAACCTACTGTAAAGATGCTACTTGATACAGTGGTGACTCACACGATAGTGTAATAGAAGTAACACGACGGTGTAACAGATCTTTTTATGCAATATTCTGCGTTTGATCGTTATGTTCCTCTTACATTTTGTGGGAATAGGTACCGCATTCCGGCTGTCTCATTCTCACGCTGCGGTCCGCATGTAAACCGGTGAGTGGGTCTGTAGAGCAGGTTTGGTCCGGTGCGGTGATACAGCGCCCAGGTCACGGCGACGGGTTATTACCGCAAAGGAGGAAACACGCACATTTCGGGAGGGAAGCGGCCAGGTAGGAGACGCACTGAACTGCAGCAGCCATGCAAATTCAGACTTTGCTGGACGTTGATTAACTCTTGATTTCGGTGGTTAGTAGTTTAATAAACGCTACTGATTTCCGTAGAGGCGAACTGAAAACTTTGACATTGCGGGAAAGTTTGTGTTCTCCGTTACAGCCGGACTGGCGGGGGAAGCGAACCTCGTTTGATCTGAATCGGCTGCATCGGTCCAGCTTTTAAATCAATGAATTTATAAAAACGTATTTTTTTTCATTTTAAGGGAGTGTTTCACACTAAGGAGAACTAAGGCTTCATTATGACAACAAATACGGTAAACACTTGTATTATTTTTTTAATGATTTCCACCTTTCCAAATCCTAAAATTTCATACATTTATTTTGTAAATAATTGTCAAGTCGACAGTTTTCTTTACAAGTTTAATAATCACGTTTATTTGACGCTTACCGTGAGCATAACATCTAAATGTATTCATTAAATCTGATCATAATAAGTATACATGGATTCTGTCTAATTAATATGCCTATACATGCCTGTAACATCGCAGCTGATTTGAACAGTCAATCGTCGATTTTTTTTCCTCAATTTCTGTAGATAGGCCTATTACTGCTAAATTATACAGGGCATCGGGAAAAAAATATTCTTAACACATCATGTGTGTATTACAAAGCTGATGTAATGAAAGCGTAAAACATTCAAATAAAAAAAGATATTTTTTAATTTCTCCAGATTATGGATTAACATGCAAGACGTCAAACATTAATTTCCCCGGCTTGTTGCGACTCTGTACTGAATAAACGGCCATGGGACACTGATTAAATGAATTAATAATTAGGCCTATTATTAATAGTTTCCACCCAAAGTGTCGGTGTCAGGTTGAGAAGTTGAACTTTTTAGATGGAGGACTAATTAAAAACGCGTAAGAAAATCTCGGACGTCTCTCTCCCCGTGTTTTGCAGAAGGGGAACCCCTATTACACAAACTATGGTTTTCATGAGGAATCGGGGCCGTCTTCACATAGCCCGGGTGTCCGGTCCGGACTGCCCGTCTATGTCCCACAGAATATCAACACCCGGAACACCTCCGCACCTTGGTACCCACCGGCCAGCCCTGCCCTTCCTGGTAATGGTAGAATCACAGCTTAATTCCTCTCCTTTATTCCTGTCCTCTGCGCTGTGATGGTTCTCTTGAAAGTTAATTGTCTTCTAAACGGAAACGATATACAGAACAATATTCCGCTTAATTCTCTGCTTTGGGGTTTATCTTCCCACCTTGAATTTTGTACAAAACTACTGACATTTTTCTATTGTTACTTGCATCCGTATAAATCAAGCGTACAAGAGGTGTACCGACCTCTACCTGGGTGCATTTGCTTCTCAGTAAACATGTTTCCTTTCATCAGTCTGGAGACGGCCATCCTACAGATGGATCGTTCTGTTGATTGTCTTCGGCTGCTTCCTGCTGGCTGCGGTCAGCATTGTCCTGTGGTTTTTCTGTAAGTTCTTGATTATCTGCAGGTTCAGTACCGGGCTTTATGATAACACATTGTGATTATAGGGCTGATGTACCAGGAATGTAACATGCTGCCCTTTTAGCTGTCAGATCTTTGAGAATCCAAACTCTGGGTTGCAGATACAGTCCTCCTCTAAGTATCTGAGATTCTGAATTTGTGACTGTGATTCTGTCAGTGTGGGACAAGCTGTCACACCTTTGTGAAGGTCGCTCAGCTGCATCACAAACCCATGTTTTTCATTCCAGTGTCTTACAGTGTTGAGAGCTGTACTGACCCACAGGTTTGCATGGAGCCGTCCCAGAACTGCGCTAAATCCAGCTGCTGTGAGTGTTCACTCCCTGGATCTCCTGGGAAAACCTGTTTTTTTTTTTTCTTCATGTGTGGAAGATCCTGTCACCATGGCAGGTCAAGTGGTGGGGGCCACGGGGGGGCCATTGCTACAGGACTACAGGCAACACCAGAGCTGATTGGACCAGTTGGACTCCCTTGCTGAGCTTTCACAGACTGGTTTAATTGGACATCCATTCAGCTCCAGCTTTATAGCGCCTTTCGCAGCACAGCTTCCACACATTCAATTATTCAACAAATGATTTTATTCAAAGCAAAATCACACAGTTCCCAGAGCAGCTGGGGGTTAGGGGTCTTGGGGCCCAGTTGTGAAATCGCCCTTGGTGGCTTTGCGGCGATCGGGATGGGGGGGTCTGTTCCTTCGGGCCCCAACGTGACGTGGTCTGGCTCTTGGGCATCTCTGAGCGGCCGGGTCGCAGCCCGAGACTCTCACGCACAATGACGCCGCCGCCTCTCTTTTCTAGTCCGCCTCTATGGCCAGGATTTCGTCCTTCAGATGTTCTCTCCCAAAAGCAAGTCCTGGAGGTCGGTGTGTGCTGAAGGCTGGACAGACGCCCATGGGAGGAGCGCGTGTCGACAGATCGGCTACGAAGAGTGAGTCGTGATCTCTGCCGGCCGGGCTCCTAGTCAGCGCTCTTTGGACTAGGGGTGGTCGAACCCATGTATCACCCTAGGATGTTATTAGTAATGGTAACACTTTATTTGACAGGGTGCAAATTATTTTGTATTATACTACATACTGCTGATACTTAAGCATTACTTAACCACAAACTAAGTTTTAGTTAATACTAATCTCATGTTCATTCATCATTAATGAATTGCAACACATCTTTTATACCAAGCAGTTACTATATTTGTTACTATATTTGTTAATTCCGTAAACCTTATAAATAGCTACAGAAGGAACAAGTCATGAATAACACAAGTGAAATACTGATCTCATGTTTGTTCTTCAGCAACGAATCGTAACGCATCTTTTATCTCAAGAAGCAACTATATTTGTTCATGATTTGTACTTCAGTAGTAAATAAGTATTCGTGCCCCATCAAAGTAAGTCTTACCTTATTATAATAACAATAATACTAATATCTTAAACAACTGGTGCATTATTATTTCTTATTTGGGAGCATAGTATGAATAAAGATTTTTAATATAATTTAATCTATGTACTCAGTATAAACACCCGTGTCATCCATAGGATCGACTGGCCCTGATATGGTCCATCGTTCTTCATGGGTTTCCTCTCGTCTGTATTCCCCTGTTCTTCTTGATGGTGTAGGCGCTGGTGGACTGGTTGACCTTCTGTGTTTTCCAGAGACACCTACGTCAGCTCCGGTCAAACGGTCCCGAAGAGCGGCGACTCCAGGGGCTATGTGAAGTTGAGATCCGAATCTGGCCCCGGAGAGCCTGCTCAGAAGGACCTCGTGGACAGGTGCCCCTTCACTCTGATTTATCTGATCATTCTCCCGGTTAGAAAGGCAGGCAGGTTGTTTTTACCTCGATAGAGCAGCTCATCCCTTACTGGGTCCAGTTCCTGGAATATTCTGGTTTCTCAGTCACACTCAACAGACCCACTGTCTGATAAGCCACTAAACAGGGGGTCTCTAAGGCACTGATGCAGCAAAATGTATATTTTTACCAAAAACACCTCAGGTTTGCCAGACTGCCTGTATGGTCCAGGGGGAGCCTGCTGTTTGACCGTAGAACGACCTGCTTACTGAGAGCTTCATTAATAAAAAAAATCCAGATATGTGAATGGACGACTGTCCATCTTACATTGTTTGGGTGAAAAGATGTGAAAAGCAGATATGAATATTTACATTCACTGCAGGTCGGCATAAGGTACGCACACCCCGTGGTTTGTTTGCCACCGTGTCTGCTCAGATCCAAGGTGTCGCCCAGTCATTCTCAGACTATCTTGACTGGGTTGGAAACGTCGGGGTCACAGTCCGACAAAGCCTGTTACTGAACCTGGTTAATGATTGATTCGGCTGGGCCAAGATTTCATGGACTGGTTTTGGAGCATGATAATTATTTCCCGGAATGGAGATATGTTTGGGGCACTGCTTCCTGCACGCCTCTCATTTCTCAGAGTATATGTCTCATTCTCTGTGCCATGAAATCTGATCCATTGACTCAGACACGGTCCTGCCTGACAGATTTTTAACTTGCTAAATCATTTACGTGCCAGCCAAGCGTTTCATATGCTTCGGTGCTGTTTCGTCTTTTCAGAGACGTCCTTTCAATGTGTTTCTGGAACATTCAGTGTTTCTACACCGCCATACCAAATCTAATTTTGTTGCTTCTCAGTGCCAGGGCTGCCAACTCTCATGCATCAGGCGTGACACTTGCGCCTTCAGATTCACGCAAGAAATTTTACGGCAAATCTAAATTATCGCATTTTAAACCTAAAATTAGCTACATCAAAAGCGTTGGGGTAGTTTGCAAATCTTACAGACTATTCACAAGGTAACAGAACTCTTACATTCATGTAAATCCATGTGCAGACTTTTTGTTGAATTTGAAAATCTCACTCTAGCCAGCTGACCAAAGTTGGCGACCCTGCAATGTTTTATAAATGTCTCTCGCACCTCTGTCCCCTTCATCATGTGACCTGTCGGCCCCCACCTCAGTGCGTCCTGCCCAGCTGATGCTGTCGTCACACTGCGATGCATCGGTAAGCTATTTGTTAAAACTGAGGAAGCCTGGAAGGTGAGTCAGAGTGACTAGTCACATGCAGCGGTCAAAATACACCAGCCTCCATCCGGTCCGTCTGGTTCTATGGCACCGAGACACTGAAGCCTCTCTGTGTATGGGGGTGTGGAGGGAGGGGGGTGTAGTATGTGCCAGCAGGTAAAAGCTAAAAATGAGCCCAGGTTAGATTTAATAATTCAGAATGTTTCATTCTGATGTCAAATGAAGACACAAATTTCATTATATGTAATAGTTTTGGAGTTATGGCTGTTGGGGTGTCACACCTAACTTTTCATTTCCTCAGCATGATTATGGGATTTCATTGTGAATCTCTTTTTCAAGCTTTATTTTAGTACCTAGTTCAGAGGTGATTTTTTTTTCTCGGTCAAACCATTGAATTCCTGACTATATTTTAAGTGTTGATTGAGAAAGACACAACTGCAAGGCAAATGCTGGCAAAAACAATGTTTTTGTGAAAAAAAATTGAGTATCATTTGTGGGCAGAGGAAAAAGTTGAATCTGAAGTGTTTTCGGCCAGTTTTAACACTTTGCTCCAGTCGATGCGCTAACCTGCTGGTACCGACTCTGCGCCTCTGGTCCCCAGACTGCGGCTTACACCGCAGAGACCCTGCGTCTTCCCGCATCGTTGGTGGTCAGGTGGCCCGGAGAGGGGTGTGGCCTTGGCAGGTCAGCCTGCACCTGGAGTCTCAGCATACTTGTGGTGGTTCAATCATCACGCCGCTCTGGCTTGTCACAGCCGCGCATTGCATTGATGGGTAAGTCCTGGTAGGGGCTAAGTGGCGCGGCAACAACCCCCC